>JAFIRS010003240.1:0-147594 GCA_018342105.1 Gonioctena quinquepunctata | reverse complement strand
TTGTGTTCAACGCATTGACATTGTTTTCGAGTAAATTCCGGACATAACTGATATTGTTCTTCACAATACAAGCGTTCTAATAGGAAAGTGTGATTTCAATCCTTCCAGTAGTTTCAGAGAAAATCGCGGACATACAATCTAACATCTCAGAATATGTTCGAGTTCTCAAACTGTAACATGAACAGATAGCAAAATATACCCAAACTGCAGTTTCGGGACGTCGTACCCGAAGTGTACTATATGTAGACCTAAACTATGGCTTGCACTTTGGGTACGTCCCCGAACTGAAGGCTTTGGGTCCAAAGTGTAGGATCCTTGAATTTTTTTGACCTCAAAGTGTAGGATTGATATATATATATATATATATATATATATATATATATATATATATATATATATTTATGCGAAGCACATAACAAACATAGATACATTGAAACATTGAGAGTTACGTGTAGAGCAAATATAAAAAAAAATATATAAAATATGAATCATACGTAGTGCAGTCAGATGAATAAATTGTAAAGATTTAGGGCAGATATGAGTTAGACATTGATATGTAGATCATTAATCTAGTTAATCGCCATTTGGGAAGCTGTGTGTAGTTCTAGGGAAGAATCTTGTTGGGCACTCATTTAGGATGTGCATCATGTTCAAACACCACCCATGAGTGTTGGTTCATGGATGATGTCTATGTTCTTCACATCAGGTCTACTTGAAACAAGCTCGTTCCATTTGTAGGCCAGGCAGAAGTCATCTTTTATTTGATCATCCATACATATTGGTTGACGGGATCTGAGGCGGTTGGGAGGAAGATGGCTGAGAGGGAGGTTGTCCATTCCTTGTGCTCGGACCCCATTAAGCGGTCTTTTCGTATTGGGGTCCGAGCGCTCGAACCCGCGGACTCTTTGTATTTTGGTCCGAGCATCTGAACTTATGCATCATTCCTTTACAGGGGATGTCACAGTGTGCTTGTACCACCTAATTCACTGAATTCACTGATAAATATATAGGCGTCGTGTTCATGCTCCCTGAAAATAGCTGTAATACTTTTCTTACGAGTTTTTGCCCACTGAACACGAATCCGGAAGAAAAACGCGGCCGTCTCATACCGCTTCCGAAATAGATTTTTTTTCCTTCTTCATCAGGTTATTTTTAAGCACTATTTTATCACACAAAAATCACTCAAAATGCTTCCTTCTTTCAAACAGGATTAACTACAAATACTAAATCACCCAGTTTTGACACAACTTTGCACAAAATACTTCCGGTTCCACCTAAACAATTCTTCTTTAACACATACATCCTGAGCTCTGATTCAGATTTGGGTTAGGTTAGGTTGCTATTGATGATGATGCGAGGAGGGGTTGAAATGTATGTTTCGAAGGAGGATTTTTTTGATGGAACTGTCTACAAATTGTGTTAAAAATTTGTGATTCAGTGTTCGTTTTTGTGCGAAAAAATGAAGAAGGAAAAAAATTATATCTCGGAAATGGTATGAGACGGCCGCGTTTATCTTCCGGATACGTGTTCAGGAGGCAAAAACTCGCAAAAAAGTATTACAGCTATTTTCAAGGAGCATGAGAACGACGCATGTATATTCACCAGTATATTAGGTGATACAAGCACACTGTGACATACTCTGTGAAGAAATAATGCATATGTTCAGATGCTCGGACCAAAATACAAAAATTCCGCGGTCCGAGCGCTCGGACCTCAATACGAAAAGACCGCTTAATGGGGTCCGACGCCAATATGTTAAAGATCTGTCGAAAGTAACTCCCAGATATGTAGGGTTATGTTTAACCCTTTCAGTTCGTTATGAGCTAGGTCACTTCCTGTCTCCAGTGATTGATGTGTTGTCATCAGCATATATATATATATATATATATATATATATATATATATATTATGAGTAGTGAAGATTTGTGAAGATGTTAAAAAGGAGTGGGGCCAGTCCGATCCTTGCGAGAGGTCGTTTTCCATTGTTCGGGTGCGGCACTTTCTATCGTTGACATATACAGTTATTCTGCGGTTTCTCAGCATGTTTTGAATGAGGGGCAGATCTTTTTGCATGGGATTCCTTGTTGAGTCTTGTATATAATCCCGTTTTTCCAAACCGTATCGTAGGCCGAAGTTAGGTCCATGAATGCACAGGCAGTTTTGACTCCTTTCTGGAAGCCTGCTTCGATGGAGGAAGTAAGTGCAAGTACCTGATCTGCACAGGAGCTGCCTGTTCTGAAGCCTGCTTGTTCTGGTACTTAACGTTCCAACAATTGGAGAAATTCTATAATATAGCAAGCATTCCAATTCATTGATAAACGATTCATATGTCGGCAAGATGAAATTTTATTAGTAATGATAAGCTCGCTTGGAATTGACCTTGAGTCATACTCATGCGATTGCCGACGACGTATAAAAAGGGTTGGAGGAAATCAATTCTCGCTCAATAGCAATATTCAACTCAATCGAAGTAGTTCAATGTTACGATCAGTATGTAAGAATCAATATAATTCAGTGGTATAATGTGTCCGAATTTAGTGTTGAAATTCAGTCGAAATCAAGTTGTATGAGAATAGTTGAAATTATTCAGTGAGTTTATTAATAGTAGAGCAAAATTGATCAAGTCAATATTTTTAAAGCAGCCGACACAGTTATCGAATTTGAAATAGTGAAAAGTAATGAAAGTTAATATAAAAGGAGTAATTATGAACGTCATGAAGGGACACTATACTCAAATACCAAGTTTTAAATAATCGATACCTGACCTAAAATTGCATGATCAATATCTATCGAATATAAACCGGATCGAATTACTCAGTTCAAATACTAGTTCCAGATTGCAGATATTCTTGGCGACGGATAGACTTCATTATGGCATCGAATTATAAATCAAGTGGAGATATTGTGTTACATTTGGCAATCATCCTGCCTCATTGAAGAGTTATAGTTTTGAGGCCAACGATGTTCTGTACAGTTGTTTTACACAAGTAATGGGCGAGGACTCGAAATCTTCAAAATATTTTCAATGGATTCTACAGCTTGTGAAAAGTCTGTTGGTAATTTTCTTCCTTTTTTTTATTTTTTAAAACTCGAAAATAAATATTTAAAGTCGGAAAAATTCAAATGGCTTTTTTCTAGCCCCATTGCAAAATGTTGTGACATAATCACCCGATCAACCAATCCCACAGTTGATAGCTTCAATCAATTTTGCAACCTTGCCATATAGGCCGCGCCTCCATAACAAGAATAAATGATTGGCTTTCTCTTTATCAAAAATCGTTTCGATAGACCACAATGATTCATAATATCAAAAATAAGAAGGGTTATGTGCACTGTAAAATCGACAATATATTGTTTTATGACAGATCGAATGTTTTTACACTCTTCAAATCCGCCATGGTCGCTTGACATTGCGAATAGTTCTGACATTTATAGTTCAAGACACTGGGCAACATTGCCGTTTAATGTCACAATCAACTATCAAATCAATTACGCCTATTGGCTGCTCGGTCGTTTACGTCACAAAAAGCGCCAGTATCAGTAGCTTCAAAATTTGCTGATTTTCAAAAACGTATAGGCCTGCTGTAATTAAAATTTTAAATATTTTAAAGCATATTCAAAGCGATAATAATAATTATCATTCCTATTGGCAAATATTTTTTTTTTATTTATGTTCTTTTTAAATTAAATTATAAGTGAAATATCAATGCATTTTTTCTTTTGGCTCAGTTCAGAGTTCAGGAAAGTATGGCAAATTGAACGAATCTACAAATAAAAATGCAAATACCGGGTGAGGATTAATTTAGCTGCTCTCATTGATTTTTCATGATGAATTTTCTATGGAAAATCCAACGCCCCGTACTTATAGTCTACTCGGACAGTGCCGTAAAAACTGGGCCAGGAGTAGGCATGACTCCATTTCTGTTTCGGCTTACATCCCAGTTGCCCCAACTGGAACGAAATCAGCATCCCCAAAAACATTCGGGTGGGCTGGATAAGTTCCAGACTTCCTGAACCCTGCCAGAGCATCCTACACCGTAGCTGCTTCTGAAAAATGGTACACTAATTAGTTGGGCTACAAACCGACCTGGATAAATCGCAGCCATGACTTCACCTCTTGACTGTTAACGTGCTCAATGGTCCCATGAATTTGAAATATAAAAGCCGGTGCATGCAATGTGGCGGTAAACACAACATTACAATTCCGTTAGTCAGTGCTTAGTCAATCACATATGAGTTTTTTGTAAGCATTGTATGACCATCAAAGAGCAACAACACCGGATCTTCAACTGATGGTTTAACATGAGCAACAAAATGTTTTACCCATTGCAGTAAAATATGAGCTTGCATCCAACCAAATATCATACTGCCATAGTGCCTACTGGTGCTCCAGAAGTTCATGGTTGATTCCTACCCTTGGGAACACCAATAGTAGTGGCAGACACACATAATTCCGCTGTGAGCGTTCGCCTCTCTCAGCAGATGTCAAAGATCCTACTTGTCGCCATCCTCTTTGAGCTACCATTCTGGACTGACTTTTTTAGCACCTTATCTCCGTTTCATCAACGTTAAAGATTTAATGCGATTGAATTTAATATTTTTGTGAACAGTGAACTATATTACCAAACATTTTGTGATTACTGCTTTGTTGAAGCCCATATTGCCTCAGGACATAATGACAAATCTTGATGACATGTCAGAAACACTTTTAACCAATCAATGCTTGTTATGCCTTTTTAAAATCCTGTTTTATTTTGTTCCATTCTAGAATGCTAGTTGGCACAAATCGACTTTCATTAGTTTTATGTATTTCACCAACTCTGCATTTGGGCATTCAAAAATTTATTTTTAAATTGCCCATACTGAAAGAGTTCACACTCAGTTATTTTGGCTATACCCCGAGTCAAAATATCAGTTTATACTTTATCCTGAACATTTTTAGGCTAAAAATAATCCTATCTAGAATGTTAAGCATTGTAGTCCTCAAATTCTCCTTCACTCTTTCGAACTGACTAAACTTATAAGAAACATTATTTGATGGTTGTTTGAAAATATAACTGAATCAAAGTGCAGGCGAAGTAGGCAATGAATCATTGGTGAGACGTAAGGTATATATTCATTTCGTTTCAACTTTATCCACTTATGATGATCAAAATGAGTGACTGCTGTCGGGCCAGCCAGTCCAAATTACACTAAGAACGTCTTTGAGAACGCATGTGCGGGAAAGATTAGTGTAGTGCAGGTATGTCCGTACTTAATCCCCTCTAAATGTGAATTGCCAGGGTCGGATTTGGAATTGTAAAGAGAGTAATTGACGAGAATTTAATAACCCGTTAAACTAGTGTAAACAGAAGAAAATCGGTATTAGAAAATTGGATTATGAGGTTAATAAACTCCGATAACTGTAATAAAAATGAAACTATATTATAAATTTATTATAAGCTATATATTGTAACAAAGTCATCAGATAATTTATCAGTGGTCTAAGTCTGAAGAGTCATTATCTTCTTCGGATGATGAATCTTCATTTAGGTTTATTATAATGGGTGATATTTGACGATACAATATTTTTTCTCGTTTCCAATTTTGTACTGAATGATTTTTGCTGCCCAATTCTGAATGGTAACTTCATTTAATGCTTCTGTATTCCTTTTGTCCTATATTCTTGTTATAAAATGTTTTCTGTTGTGCCCATATCAGTTCAATTACCCATTTCATAAATTAATTCATCAGTCGCATATGCAATTTTTTTTTGGCTGCAACTGCTGCACAATCTTCGACAGTTTACATTCATTGTATGATTTCATCCTTGATCGACTAGAAATTTGGAATTTTTTCCGGAGTCTTGAATGATACCTTGCAATATCCATGATACTCAATTATGGTTTCTGAAGTCTTGGTAACAATTGTTCTGCCATCGACTTCTCCAATAATTCCGAATTCATATTAGTATGGTAATCAGCCCTTTTGTTTTCGGTTGAAAATATAAGATCGGCACCATCAATAAATCCATCTCTACTTCCAGCATAAACAATTATGTATCGTTTGCCTTCTGAGCTACTTTTGTTCCGCACATATTTCACATCATCGTCATGCCAGGTTTGCAATGTATTACTTCCATGCTGAAAAAATCTACGTTTCATCAAGGAAAAGGAAAACCACAACTAAGGGACTATCACATGTAGCATTATTCACAAATTATCTCAAAAACTTTACCCGTTTTAATGCTATCTCTAGTCTTCCCATTGGAGCCCTTCTACCATTATCTTTTGAGAAACGAAAATCTAGACCTTTTAAAATTATACCATAGGCTGGCTGTGTTACAGGCATCTATAATATTTCTATTCAGTAGTTCTTGTCGTAGGTTTTCTCTTGTTACAAACTAGTCATTTTTTATTATGGTATAAATAACTGTACGTACGTATTTCAGATTTAACGCATATCTCGTGTTTTGAAAGCTTTTTTCTGTACAAGGACCCAATGAAAATAAAATGAAAAATAAAATAAAATCATTACATTTAGCACTTGAAACAGTAAAAAAAACAGTTGTTCTATTCTAGAAATTGCCCTAGGGCTTAGTTTCAATGCCTCAGCTGCACAATTAATAACAGAAATGTTTTCAGTGGAAGTCTCTTTTTTATTTTGGAAATACTCCAAAATATTAAACATAAGTTTCCTACTTTTCTCGTCCAAAACTTCACGATGAGCCAGTTTTAAATTTCGTTAAATCTGTGTCACAAACAGAACAAGCAATACAACACACCAGAAGGATCAACACATTCAAAATGAGGCAATTTCTAGGCTAATTTTGAGTTCCTCTCTGTTAAACTATCTGTTTTTGATAGGAAGTACATCTTATTTATCATCCCTCTCTAGTGTGAGTATTTTCTCGTTAACTGTAACTTTAGTCGTAGCTCATTCACGGGTATATCTGGGCGTGCCTTAAGCATATCTCAAACAAGTGGAAAGGGCTCATCCGTATGACAGATCTCACCAATAATTTAATGCCTACTTCGCCATCCGGAAACGTTTCAACTATAGATCGCGTACCTGTGAGTCACAAAATTGCATACATGACTAATGTAGCCCGCACACTAGAGGTTTAGTTTTTTTTTCACATACAGAAATCGGTCTGTAGGACTGGATTCACCTTATAGCCGATAGAAGGCAATACACATTTGGAAATATGGATTATGCCACCTCTTCCCATACATTAAGCTCAGCATGTCTTCGATTCCACTCAGAAAAGTCGAAATTTTCTGAAAAGGAGACTGAGGGATATGACTAATGAATTTATTACGAATATAAATTAATATACCTCCACTCTGGATTTTCGATATGAAGAATATCAATATTTAGTTAATTTTGACGGCTGACTGCAGTTCGTAATCCCTTTCTTTCAAGAAGCCGTAATAAAAAATATGGTGGACCTATTACGTTACCTAATATGATGAGATTTTATAATTGAAGGATGATGATTTTTATCACTTTCACTATCGGTACACAATTCATCAGAATTTTATAAATCTTCATCCAAATTTTGACAGAGGAGGTAGCTTGGTGCAAACACATCTTATCTATTTCGATACACAGAGAGATTATCAATTGACAATATTAATAATAACTCTTATACAAAAAAAACATTTCAAACTGTTACGGTATGTACACTACGGTCAATAATGACAGGGAGGGCGAGAAAGTATTTATGAAGTTGCACACGGTTTATTATTTCATTCAAAATCTCTGTCCAAACTTCACGAAAACCTAGTCACATAAGAGTTGTGTCAAAATCATGTAACATTCAAATCAAATATTTCTTTTTCAGCGGATATCAAGAAAATGGTTGACGATGGGTGGTTGAAAAATGCATTCAATCAATATGCCAGTGATATGATCAGTGTTCATCGGAGTTTGCCAGATCCAAGAGATGAGTGGTGAGTTCTTCTGGATAATCAACCAGTATATATGTTTGTTATTTATTATTTGTTGTGCTATTTTTCTTGCTATATCTCTTCGTGGTAGACTAAATTTGTTGTTGTTATGTAGTTTTGCAGACAGTAGTCTATTAGTAGTCTGCAGTTTTTTTCCACTCCATTCCAAGATCTAGTATCTGTTTTTCTATCTGAGTTGAATAAGAACGCCTCCAAATAGTTTAGAGCTGATGTCTTTCTCCTGGCCTCTCAATGTGGAGGTTTTCCCGATGCTTAAGGCCAGTTTTGGCCCGATGAAGTAGTATACTTCCTTCGCGAGTGAATCGTATTATTTATTGCCCTCCACCCGTCATGTCTTGGTATCCAGAGTAGTGTTACTTCGTTGGTTGCTCCGAAACAGTTTAAGTTTTGTTCATAGTTTCTCATCAGCTCCAAATCAATCCAGTCAAAGCTCAATATCTTTGATCGCAGAGGTATGATTTCAATGCTGGAAGGCGAGGGTGCCGAGTTCAACTGAAATTCCAACTCGCAACTTCCTTCCAAAGATGAATATTGGTCTTAAAGTCGTTGGTATATACAGTCGCTCCCAGCTAGAAAAATGTTCCCTTCTTATCAATTGTTCCTCTTTGGCAAGAAGATCTTGGAGAATTCACCGACTTGTTTTCGGGAAACTGTGTTGTTTTCGATCATCTCATACCTGAGTGGTTCCATAATCGTTTTTAAATTACTTTTTTCTCCTTCGGAAGGAAAATGTAGGAAATCCGTCTGGCCACCTTCTCCAGAGTAATATCAATAGATGTTTATAGTAACTACTGAAGTCCTATTTCTCCAGTCTGTTGGAGACCATTGGTCCACCAAACCATCGGTCCATATACGATCATTGGACTCATAATAGTGTTATATATGCCGTAGATTAATGAGAGTTTCAGATGTTTTTCCTCGCCATATATTATGAATTGGTAAACTTCGATAGCTTTCTCTTTCCCTTCGCTAAATAGAATTGAAATTAATTATTTTCCGATCATTCACGAGCATTGAAAATCCGGCCCCTTTGGTTCAGGGGTTTCTTAGTAAAATCTACCAGGAATGTCCGGAATGAGACAGAGAAAACTTCTTCCAGTAATCTGATGAAACTATTTCCAAACATGTTCAGTTACAAATTAATCTGCTGATTCTTCTATTCCGATTGATCGATAGATGGATTCTGATATCGAAGGAAGCAATTTCGCAGTTCACCAGAAAATGACTGCCATTTTATTTAAGATTGTTGAGTGCTCAATCCGTAATTCACCCGCTTACAATATATCCACACACGAAGGTATATTTTCCTCAAAGTGAAAGTTATCTCATATTATACCAATTTTTTAAAACGGTGATAAATACACTGTCAAAAATCAAAGACCCATTAGTAAATAATGCAGTTTTAGCAAATTTGTCAAAAAAATAATTTATAATATAATCCATAATGAAACCAAAGGCATCAATGGAAGCACAACACGGATTCTCTTCTCTCATGTCAATATGACGGGGCTAGTGGCTCAGTGGTACGAGCGTTAGTCTTGTACCCGCTGTTTCCATTCGACGATGCGGGTTCGACTTCCAGAACAGCCGGTGAAAAATTTTTCAAAGCCCCAAGAGTGGTTTTGGATCCCACTATGAAAGGAACGGCCCACGTGATCTTAACTCGTACAAGTTTTCATTAACTTCTGAGCGTTGGTGATACAACTAAGAAAACGGTTAAAAACAAAGCAAAACAAATTTATCATAGGGTTTACAGACTTTCTGCCAGTAACTGGATGACCAGGTTCAGGTGGATGTCATTTAATGTCATTCACAAGGCATTCGACAAAATTTATCACCCAATACTACTCACTATAGACCATGAAATATGTCTTATACCTGAACAATGTGTATATTGAGTCGAATATCCATTAGAAAACAAGTACTCTCCTGGATAATGCCTCAACGAACATTGGATTACATCCAATGGATAATTGTGCAAAGTTTTAAAAGGTTACTTTGCAACTGTTCGTTGCGAAATCGATGGATATGCCTATGTACACAGCACACTCTGTTTTGCCTCAGTTGTTTGAGAATCTCCAGAATCAAGAGCGTTCAATAAAGCATATAAATTATAAATAGCGAATAAACCCGTTCAATGTAAGAGCACAGAATGCTATTACTCAGACATGGGACGAAATCTAAGTGACCTTTTCATAGTTTGCAAACTAACGAAAGGACTTGGTTGGTTGGTTGAAAACTGACGAGCCGGAGACAGGGTTGGCACTCAGCTTCCCTTAACACTGCGACCAGCTGGGGTCTATTGTATCACTCTGTCGTCAGTGGTTCCTTATTCAAACAGGTTTGTGCCCTTGATCAGGTTTAGTAGCCTGTTGATAAGGTTCTTCGTATTCATGCCTGTTTCCGGGTTGATCTCTCCAAAGGTTCTGTTTCGCCTTCTACTTAGGGCGTCACAGTCGAAGATAATGTGAGGAGGCTGTTTCCTCCTCTTCGTGACATAGCCTACACTCCACGGTTTCCCTGCGTATTCCCATGGTGTTTAGGTGTTTTCCTAGGCCGCAGTGTGCAGTCTACTATTATACGTGCTTTCGTTCTGTTCAGGTTCAGGAGGTCAGCCGTCAGGGTCCGGTTTGGGGGCCCTACCATGACTTTGCTGTGTATTTGCCCGACAGTTTGATCCCAGTATTGTTGGTGTCTTCTTTTTATCCACTCATCGATCAGGGCCCTGCATCGGTTTTCGCTGATCCCATGCACAGGTTCTGGTCCTGTGAATAGCATTTCAGATGCTTGTCTAGCTAGCTGGTCCACTTTTACGTTGCCTTCAATGCCCCTATGACCTGGCACCTACATCAAAGTGACCTTGTTGTGTTTTGCCAGCTCGATGAGGTTTTGGAGGCAGTCCCAGAACAGTTTAAACTTTATCTGTGTAGAGTTGAGGGCTTTGATAGCACTCTGACTGTCAGATAGGAACGAAAGGACTTGCACAAGTCTTTATTTCAAAATACAGTTCAATATTCAAGGTAAGTCATTCAGAATTTTCAAAAAATGTATTTAGGAAAACCAATGCTGCTTGAAATTGAAGATTGTGAATGATGATCAAATAGAATATTTCGAAATTTCGAAACAAGCATGGGAAAAGTGTTTATTAGTCAACACAGTTATTATTAATCAATGATTATATCCACCACATTTCGTTTATTGGCTCATTTAAAAATTTCATGTATCTTCCTTTCATATGTTTTTCTTTCATTTTAAACCCACTGAAAACAAATTATCAAGAAGTAGGTTCTTTTTTGGAGCTGTGAATCTATTTGTAACCCCTATATTACTGAATACATGAATAAACCCTTTCGCTTTAACCTCTGTGAGATGTCGCAGTGAGGTACTAATATCACCCTTGTTATATCGCTACGATGAACAGCTCTAGGATATAATTATTGCGATATCCAAAACATGTAACTTTTGTGATGTTCGGTGGATGTGACTGTTTCGATATCCATTGGATGAAACTGTTGCGATGTAATAATCAAATGGTGAAAATTACATCATCCATTTGTTATAGTTCAGCAGCTAATCGGAAAACAACATTCCGAACATAAGGCCAATCACAGTACGTTTTTAAAAAATTATCTCATCTATTGATACGTATAAGGTTTTTCTATGGTTTCTACGGAAACAAATTTAGTTTTATTTTTTTTCGTATCTTCGAATTATAGAAAGGCTTGTTCCAAATTTAACATTCAGTTTCGAATGTACGACGAAGGACTACAGAGTAAACAGTATAGCTATATATTTTCATTATACCCAATTTTCGTTGTATAATTCATGGAATAGAAGGACTCGCTTGTGGGATCATCAATATTAGATCTGAATATCTTTGGCATGTTACAAAAAGTATATTGTATCACTTTTGTTTTTCATTTCTTACAGCCTTTTTTATCAATCACTGTTTAATCTGATAAAAACACTTTTACTAAGTGACCACAAAAAGTAACTAATGAAACATTAATAAAAGTCAAGTATAAGTGGCAACAAGTTCATTAGGAATTTTACTGATTCTAGAAATAAAAACTGTTTGTCTCTTGACTTAAATCAAATAAACAATAAACAATACCAATCATTGATCTTACATACCAACGAACATGCTCGAAGTTATAATTTTCATTGGAATAAACAATATATTGGAGTATCTCCTCCAAAACTCTGAAAATCAACTACAAATATTTCATAAAGAATCTAATTTTCCGCTTCACAATTTTTGAACTTCGATCAACCACCAGCCAGTGGTCAATAAATGATTTTTCCTAGCTTCACAGATACCCTACTAATCGACAAAATTTCTTCAAATACAAGCAATGTATAAAAGCTAAATTCACAAGCCAATCGAAATCTATGAGCACAATCACTAGGCACAGAGGCCTGTGTCGGCTGGTCAGGTTGACGAGAGTCTTATCGATATCTGAAGCAGCAAAGCTGAGCGCGGTTAATATAAGGATGACTGACCACCTGCCAGGGTAGACTCGCGTTGATAGTCCCGACACAGTAGAATGCTCTATTCAGCAATTCTACTGTGGTCCCGATCGCCACCTCTGGTTGAAAGTACCAGAGGATACGGCAAAATATCCGGTTGGGAGAAGTGTGTTTAGCCCTTGTCGCAGAAATAGGCCGGCGTTTAAAAAACAATAGACAATCTACCTCAAATACCAGACCAAAATCTAATCGAATATTGGTAGCTGAAGACCTTAATATCATTGAATTATATGGCTTCCCCAATACTAAGGAATATACTGAGTATTCCCAACATACTGACTACTATTTTCATAATCTTCAATGCATAAGGAATAGGGAAGATTTGCTGTCGGGTAGTCACTGAAACCTAGAAAAATGGTAAATGGAACAGATCACATGAATGAAGAAGAAAAAATAGAAATTGTGTTATTGTATAGGAAATATAACGATATTTCTCATATCGACGAAAATTCTTCAAGACTCGGCAACCAAAGAAACAAAGGCTTCAAACACATGACGAATTATCTGTTTTCAACAATTCTTATCATTGTCTTTCCACATAAAGTAAACGTTAGTTCCTAAATTAATAAAAATTTTGAGACAAAATATGTAGGCCAGCTAGATATAAGTAAATTCCTGAAAAAGGAAACCGCAATTGTAGAAAACATTATCACTTCATGTGGTATGAATTAACACGATAAAACAATGTTAAAACCTAGAATCACTGAATATATAAAGAGATTCCTGGGATTGTTAGGATACTATAGAATATGTAAAAAAAACAAATGACTTACCGCTTCCTTGAACGAGGAATTCATCAAGTGTTTCGAAACTCGTAAAAATGTTCGACGAAAAACTCGATTCTGCAATATCCTGATTTTATTCAACCCTTCAATCTAATAACGGATACGCTCATGCAAGAGGTGCGGTATAATCTCAAGTTATCTTTAGACAAGTCAGTCGGGATAAACCTGTGGAATTCGCCTCGAGTACCGTATCTCAGTAGAATTATGTGTTTGTCTAACTAGCTAGAAAAATAGCGCGCATAAATCTCCAAATTATTAGCAACTTGGATAATTATCAATGTGATGTTTTATAGCCTTTTTCGGATGTGTTATATTCAGTTGTATCAAATAAATACATTCTTATATAGCCTTTCAATTAGCAAAGGGTAATAAAGATCCATGAAGTGACTGATCTAAGTAAGAAATGGAAACCTATTACCTTCGAATTTACCACGATTCCGATTCAAATCATTCTTTGATATAGTACTCGAGAATATAAAATCAATAGGGTCACAAAACGAAATTATAAGACGTGTCACGAGTAAAAATTAATCTCAGAAATAGATGCACTAATTAATAATAATAATAATCTTTATTCAACAGTTGAAATGGTATACTGAAATGGCGAAGTTTATCTCTTGCTGGGCGCAAGGTTATGGTCTTCCACTCGACCAAACTTAACCTAATCTTAGCATAATTAAAAGACAAAAATAATAAAATAAAATGAGAGTGATAAAGGTGAAGTAGAAATGTAAATATGTATACACACATATAAACACATATACATATATATATATATATATATATATATATATATATATATATATATGTGGTGGGAAATGAATATCAAAGACTGAAAACTAGAAAAAAAGGGGGCACAGAAAATAAAATCCTACTGAAGTGACAATAGCAATTTCCTATAGGCTTCATGAAAAATAGAAAGTCTTTGATAAGGTTCGGTATGGTAAACAGCAGATATATTATATGAGAAACTTCTTTCGAACATGCTTGTTTTATGAATGGGCCTTCGTTCGTATGTTTATGTTGTGGACATCCGAACGGAAAACAATTTTGCTGTATAAATAAAGAGGCTGTTTTGAGAGGATAAAATTGTGCTATAAGATGACACAGTGAAGTTCACGGAGTGATTTCATATCTAGCAAACCATCTTCCATGAGCTTATGTCGAATGGGTTGTTGCTTCCTCACGCTATAGATGAATCGCATACAATGATTTTGGATTTTTTGAATCTTCTTTGCATCGAATGCTGTTAGAAGGTACTAAAGGTAGGCAGTACTAAAGATTCACAAAGTATTTTTCTAAGATGGATATTCAACAAGAAACGTGAGTTATGTAGGAGTTTAAGTTTCCAGATTGATTTCTTTATATATTCTGAAACATGCTTTTGGAATCTCAAGGTGGAATCGGTCCACAATGCCAAGTTTTTTGCCACGCCAGCGAAGTTTATTGGGACATTAATAATGGAAATTTGCATATTCGCAATCAATGTTGCTCTGGCCTTGTTATTACCGAAGAACAGATAATGATCAAGGGAGATTTTGTGAATGATGTTCAATTCCCTATTGATTATTCGACAGCTGTTCAGCATATCTGATGGGTGGAATGAATAAGGGACCTATGTGTCATCGCATACATTTGTAGATGACAGTTATCAATAAAGTTATAGAAGTGTGCAGTATAAATGGTATATAAAATGGGACCAAGTATTGAACCCTGTGGAACGCCACAGGTCAAGGCCCTCTGGCTTTAAGTGTCATTTTTTAAGATAAGCTGTTGTCTACCACTGAGGTCATTTGACAAAAAGATTACCGAATTTTCAGAGAGTCCTATGTACTTCAAGATGCATGTTAAAACATTGTGATCGAGTGTATCGAATGCTTTTGATAGTACCACTATTGTGAGTAATCCGGACTCTATGGCTTTAATGATTGTATCTGTTACGTTAAGTAAGGCTGTGGCACAACTGTGACCCTTTCCTTAAACCAGATTGTGTATCCGGTAGGATGGCGTTTTTCTCCAGGTACTCAACCAACTGATTTTTTATGATTCTTTCCAAGATTTTTGAGATTATGGGAAGGATACTTATAGGTCTCAAATCTTTCAGTTCATTCACTATGTCCACTTTTGGTAAAGGTGTTACATGTGCGACCTTCCATTTGTAGGGAAAAACTGAGTTTTCTATACCAAATTCACAATATATGAGATATAATCAACCAGGAAGGGACAACACATCAAAATGAAATTAATACTGTAACCATCAGCCCCATTAGCTCTTGTTTTGATAAATTCTAGTTGTCTGTATATTTCGCATTGATCAACTTTTGCGAAGTGTAAGTTTCCTGAAAGTCCTGCCCTGTACCCATCATAATATTCATCATTGTTTTCTGTTGGCACAATCTGAGAAATTGAAGATAAAAAATAATCATATATTCCATCAACGTCATACAGGTGTGCAGGGATTGCTAAAAGGTTGTTTTTTTATTAATATTCAACTTTTTCATAGTACCCCAAGTATCTTTACTATTTCTACCAACATGATGTTGCAAATATGCTTTTTTATCTCTTTCTACCGAACTATTGGCAAATTTTCTGATCGCTTTGTATTCCTTATAAACTTGAGATTCTTCGTTTTTTTGAATTTCTTGAAAAGTTTATCTCTTTCTTTAGAGATCAGTTTTTTTTTTTTTTTTTATTGGCTTGGACATTTCGTCATTCGGCCAGACACAAGTGGAATATTATTAAAACACGTCGAGGACCATCCTCGGCCCGGCTACGAAATTTAACATTTAATTCTCTCTAATTATAGAGATCAGTTTGATATTATTCGTTATCCATGGTTTACGTTTTTTCTTGAGAACTGTGGTGATAAGAGGAGCATGAAGATTCAGTGAGATATTCAGATTCTCCGTAAAAAAGTCAACTTTAGCGTCAATAGTTTCTAGATCAAAAAAATTTCTCCAGGGTATCGAACTAAGATCATCACTGAGTTGAATCAAGTTGATAGTTTTTAGAGACATGTAGGTTGTAGGGATAGGTTTAAATTTGTCTTCCGTTAAGTCAAGAGTGATGTGAATCAATTCATGATCGAAGACTTGGGGAACATGTAACGATCCGCAGTCTATAGTAGGTATGTAACTCTTCCGAAACAAGGATAAGGTCAATCCTATTACTTGCGACTCTGGTAGGAAAATCAACCATCTGCTTCAACCCCGTACTCGACAGAAGCTCACAGAAGCTTTGTGTATGAGAGCTATTGATATCGTATAAGTCAATATTGAAATCGCCCAAAAATAAATAAAATTCAGATATGATTGAAAAAAGGCAATTTTCAAATTCACTCAGAAAATTATTTGTGTTTAGTTCAGGTTGCTTGTAGATACAACCTAACGCTACATTTGATGTTTTAAATTTTATACTCAATCATAAATCCTCGATATTTTCATTCACTGGAAGAACTGAATATTCAATGAAATACCTCAGATAAATTGCTACACCTCCATACCCACTGTCATCCGATCTGTCTCTTCTTACTAATACATAGTTTTCTAAATTGATATCTCTAGAATTTATTGAACTTTTCAACCATGTCTCACTGAGTGTAATGATATCATAATGGTTACTAGTTAAAACATCATCCAACTGAATGAAGTGAGCTGGAAGTGATCTCATGTTCAAATAACAAATTTTGAGATTCATTTCAAAAATATATATATATATATATAAAATAAAATTTAGTTGTTGAGAAACTTGCACAATAACTGGTTACAACTAATCAAGCGTTTTTTGGTTTTGTAGATGCGCTATTTTGTCGTGTTGTTCTCTCGGACCCTAGGATTATATTTTGAAGATCTGTTCTATTCAGCCAAACATCAAGGGCCCTGGAAACAAATACATATTTGCAAAGTTTATCCCCAATAATCGTCTTCACAATAAAAACTATAAATTCTTGGATATAATTGATAAATTTAACTGGAGCATATCATTTAGTAGGTGTCACTGCAATCCGCATCATGAAGGCATTCGTAGTGTTTTCAACCCATTAGGGGTCACCAGATTTATTGGTACTTATTGTGGTTCGTAATTGAATAACTAAATAATCCAAGAAAGTCCCTGCCTTATACAAAATCAATGTGCATCATACCACGCATTTCAATCTGAACTTGAATAAAACAATTGTACGATTTCATTCAGCACAACAAACTAAACATATCAGCATAATTCAAAAAAAAATTGAATAGATCAGATCATATGCCCTACGCAATTCTGGAGTATAATCACAATGTCGAAATAACCGGACATCTAGATTGACATAATCTATTCGATTAGTATAACCAAAAGAAAACCGATGGCTTGGCTAGTCGTGAAGGTAGATTTCATAATTTTATTGATTCTGAAATTAACATCAATCAAGCTAACGAATAATATGTCAGAAGAAATGGGACATATTTGCGTTGGAAAACATAAACGGCGTGTCTATTTTTGAGCCTAAAATTCTACGACAAAAGTTAGAGAAGGATTCAGATCCCTCTGAACGCTTCCCAATATTTCTTTGAAATCTGGCTTAAATCAAAAGAAAGAAGTATAACAAAAATGCAATGACGTTCTGACACATAGAGTTGATTGACACGAATGAAAGAACCTCAAATAAAAGGAGCATACAGGGTACACATGAAATATGAATTCATTAAAAATTAATAAACTTATATCGATTTTCTTTTTGTGTGTACATCTTCTCGAGTTGGCCAAGATTGGCAATGAAATCTACATAAACTGTACACATACGATAACAACTAACAGAAATAGTATACTGCGGATATCTATAAACAACTCAATAGGCAAATTTCGGAACAGAAAGAAAAAACGTTAAAACAATTCAATGAAAAACGTTATGAACCCCTCAAATACAACCCAGGTACAGTAAATCACAGAAAGAAAACCCACAACTGACCAAAAAACAATGTGAAATTATCTTTCTCTGAACCACAAATCATTCATTTACAGATTGTTCTAAGCCCTGGCTGTAGCAAAAACTTCACAGTTTGGAATCAAACACTGACTATTACCATATAAACTAGACCTACAGTGTCACCAAAGGATTGGGAGGTGTTGTCAAATGGTTAGGTTTTATTTTCAAAAGTGTATTACGTAATTTTAACATCAAAGATTGTGAGAGTGGTTACGATGACAGCAAAATTCTCAGAACAAACCAAAAACCATAACAAGTACTGCACAATGATCCATGATCACAATAATAGTACATGCACTCATCCTGATGGAACATAATGAAAGCAATATATGATTCATGAGCTCAATGCAGGATTGGACGGAATTTTATTTGACTTTGAAGTTCATTCAGCTGCAAAAATGCTTTACATCGAGTTAATTAATTTAATTAATAATTAGGAAACCGCAATTACCATTACTACTCTGTTCCTATCAAGAATATGACAGTCCTGATACCACTCAAATCAGTCCTGGCAATAAAAAATATATCAGTCCTGGCAATACAAAATATATCTACGAAAACGAGAATCAAAGAATGCAAAAGTACACATCCAATGTACTTTTGCACGAATCGGAAATCGTTCCAACGTATAACAAATCGATACCACTCATTGTATGAGCACCAAACTGAAATAACATGTTCCAACTACCCTTGAAGACACATTTCTCATTGAGGTGCCTACTGGTTGTAGCTTTCAAATTCCAAAAAAACAATAATGAGGCAATTAATATTGCTATAGAACCGTTACTACTACCAGATGTTAAGGCCTGTCAAAATACTGTAAGCAATTGACAGTGAATCCATATTCGATATGTACCCATAGATCAAATTCACCGCCTACAGAAAGAAAATCCATGTAGATTTCATGGAACATCTCGCTAATTTCCTAGAACTGCTCATACGTATTTTCTTTATAAAACTTCCCGACGTGGGCGTGGTATATAATTCGAAACCACGAACTACTTGCAGTACCGCAGTAGTAGTCAGTTGATACTATGAGGCACAGGGCCGGATTAAAAGGTGTGGAGGCCCTGGGGCAACAAAGGAGTGGAGGCCCTTAATTATTTTTCAAACAAGTTTTTTTTTTCATTTATTGCGGAACAAACCAAATTATTTCTACACGAGCATATGTAGGTATAATAAAATACAAGAAATAAATTAAATTACAGCGTAAACGAATGGATTCTTGCGAGCTTTTTTCGACGAAAAATCATTGATGGTTTCGGTCAAATCCAGCATCCGGAGAAAATCATGCTCAATGCTAAGAAGCGATAACTTTGATAGGCGGCTTTGTCTCATCGTAATTCTCCTATTTTTTTCATTTTGGAAAATGAGCGCTTTTCAGTGCAATTTGACATCATCACATTCTCAGTTGTAATATCACAAGAGAGTGAAAATAATTCGACAGATCTTCGGAAACTTGTTGCCAGGCAATAGAAAAGAGAGACCAACTGGCTCGAGGGGCTATTGCCAACAAGTTTGAGAAAGAAATCTAGATCATTATTTTCTACTATATCGAACTCTCGTGTGGTATTCTTTAGATTATTTTTTGATGTTACGATCATAAACACATTTCCTTGCAAAATTATATAATGTACTAAATCGGTTTTGATTCATGTCACACTTCTCATGCGAATTGATGACAGACGTCAAATTAAAAATATAGGTTGTCAGACAATAAAAACAAAATACCTCAAATTATTCCCGCGACAATTTTCTAGGTAGAATATACCCACTATTGATTGGCCAAAACGTATATGAATTATTTGAATTGAACGTTTCCATTGGTTTCTAGCAATGTCAAAAAATAATCACTATAATTTCAATGTTTGAGAATGTAGCTCTGAAATTTTGGTTTTCAAAAATTTGATAGTAGAACATCTTTTTGATAGTCCTTTTTCAGAAGGATTTACATTTGTTGCGGAATGTCTCTGCTACAAGCGCGCCACTCAGCGGACACTTGTCAACACCAATAAATAGGAAAAACAGGTATAGACGGGCAAAGTGTTTGTAGAATCGGCAGAAAAATAGTCAACAGAATTTGAACTTTTGTTCTATTATGGAATGCGCACAGGACTCTTATAAATAATTTGATGCAATCATATTCATAAATTGAGATATTATTTTCTTTTGCTTATGATTATTGAATTTCATTGTGTATCTAGATCGCTTGTGTCATTCGAAGAATACATCGACAGAAAATCCTTCATTTAATAAAAAAAAATGTATATTTTTTTTTAAATTCAATTGTTCTTGTTTTTACAGCTAATTTCGATACGATATAATATTTCGTATAATAGTATGATGTTTTACTTGGTGATTGTTTCTCGCAAATGCACATGATTCATCAGATCGAAGATTAATATTAACCATGGATTTTGACAAGAATACGAAACATGTTTTTGAATTTTTAAAACGAAAAATGAGAGGAAAAAGTGGGAGAACTGCTGTTTCGTTGTCAGATTTTTTATATATAATTTTGCATATCCTCCGGTATTTGTTAGGAAATTTTACCTAAAAATGTATATTGTGGAGGCCCCTATCTTGTGGAGGCCCCGGGGCTGCAGCCCCGTTTGCCCCCCTCTTAATCCGGCTCTGATGAGGCACAATACGTATCAATTAAATATGTTTAGTGCTGAACGTGGAATCGACTGCTGAAGTATTTGATACCATGAAACTTTCATCAGTGAATAATAAAGGGTTCGGGTATTTCATCACGAAAGAATTGCAGAAATGTATGTATTCTGTGAAAAAATGCGTTGAATTGTATTTTAATTTTATGAGATTTGCCCCACATCATATTTGCATTATTTTAAACAAATTTATTGTATCGACTTTAATCGGCATTAGGGTGCATTCATCGCAAGCTCGTATACTTTAATTAGTAATTTTATCGATTAAATTTCAATTCGGAAGATGTCGTCCTAAATTTGAGTGTTTTTGAAACTATCAAGATGCAATTTTTCTTCAGCATCTTTCATAACATATATTTCAAACCATCTAAGGCTTAAGCAAACAAGAACGGTTTCATCTATACAGAATGGGGGCTACAGTAAGCTATTGTCATCATCAATACTTTTTGAGGGGATCCCGGATGAATCAGTTTTCAATAAAAATCTCAGCTGATTGATTTCAGCAAGCAAGTGGTATAGTTTCAAAGGCTCTAGAATTCTATCATAGAAAAATATAAGTACATAATGTGACTGAGCTGCTAATTCAAATATCGAAACCCATAATTCTTCTGTTGAACTTCTTGTAAGATTGCTCCGCTGGAGGATAGCATCAGGAAAAAACTATTTGTATTGATAAAACAATTCAAGCAATACTCAGCGTTGATCGTAGAAATGAAGCCAAATTTATTTCAAGAAGAACGCTTTATCCAGAAGGGAAACTAGCTTGAACCCTGACCTGTACAGAATTAGTGAATCCCACCAATTGTGAGAACTGTAGTTCACTTGACATGGTTTTTATTGCTAATTGTGTGAGCTGATATTACTGATATAATAAATATATCTAACCGAGTAATGTTACTAGCAGTATTATCCCAATCTCTCTTAACGTTCCGAGAATTGCCATACCATTATTACATCTTGAAGGGCACTTAACGTAAATATATTCGGAAAAGGGTGTAAGAACCACTTTGAACGCACCACTAATTATTGTCATTATGTAGTTTCTCCGATTGTTCCTATCGTTTAATGTCGTTGGAGTATCTACCCCCTGTTCAGAATTAAAGATCTTCGTAATAGAAAAGGCATATATTGAGGTTCGAATATTGTATAATTAATATACTGATGTGAACATTCATAAATAAACTAGTTTTTCGAGAAAATGCAGAAAACACATCTATATTATAAAAATCACTCTTGTTGAAAAATGAAACAATCTCAGAAGAAAAAATGGAATAAATATTGTCATAACTGTATGGCCATAATTTCAATCATTAACACTAAATACACAAAAGATGTAGTCCAATGTCCTAGAATGGGGAAGTAATTGTTTTCTGTCAGATATTACAAACATAGCTTCATTTTTCAATTATAGATTTTTCCATTTCGGGTTTTTTTTCCAATTTTCAATTAAGAATGTTTTTATTTCAACATGAATATCTCCCAAAAGATAAACTTGAACGATGGAAAACAGTGAGTGAATTTTATATATTTCCGTTGTAGATGATAATCCACATCTGATTTCATGAATATCCTGTTCATATTTTCAGAAAAATTAACAATAACCCCATCGAGCAATAATGGATCTAGGAGATAGTTTTCGTTTATTGATGCAAATTCATCATTTCAGCGCATATTTCTTGAAAACTGATCCTTATCTAGAAAAATGCATGGTTATGAATTGGAAAGGATAGGACGAAAAAACTGTTTGTAATATCAGGATATGTTGTATAAAATGATAGTGGATCTGGACAAAACATTCTGCTCAACGAAACTCTAACAATGACTGATCGACGGACAACGCTCAGCTTAAAACGGTGGGACTAGAAAAAATTGCATATGAGTTCCTAAGGTAAATAACCTAGGTAAGCACTGAGAAAGGATTTTTAAATATTCATTCCCTAAGGGGGTTGAATAGGGGATTAAAAAAGGTATAACTTTCTCGAAAATTACGCGGGCAAAGCCCCAGGCATAAGCTAAATGGAACAACACAAAGAAAAACAACAAAATTACAAATTCCACGCAGATGAAGTCGGGGTAACAGCTAGTTCATATATTAAAAAGTGATTAAAATAATTGCTATCCTCGTCTTATTGAGTGAGACAAGTCTTTTTATATGATGGATATTTAGTTCTATTGAAGTCTTCTGGCAGTTTCACATTAATAACGGAATAATTAAATTCAAATGCCGTGGTTGTGCGTTGTCACTTACAAAAAGCAAACGTTGTAATTTGATAGATAAATAAAAACAATGGAGATGCTGTCAATCAAGGATTAAAAATACGCACGACCACGGCATTTGAATTGAATTATAACGTTATCAATG
The DNA here is from genome assembly GCA_018342105.1 of Gonioctena quinquepunctata. Classification (NCBI taxonomy): domain Eukaryota; kingdom Metazoa; phylum Arthropoda; class Insecta; order Coleoptera; family Chrysomelidae; genus Gonioctena; species Gonioctena quinquepunctata. The sequence continues at coordinate 124,327 of JAFIRS010003240.1, read as the reverse complement.
TGAAACTGCCAGAAGACTTCAATAGAACTAAAAAACAGAAATATCTAACACATCAAAACACATCTCAATAAGACGATTATAGCAATCTGCACCTAACTTGTTTCTTACTTTTTAATTTATTTTATTTATTCCTAATCGTCGGGTGAATGATTTGGAACTTTTTTCTTTTAATTATAGTTATTTTTTCCGTACTCGGGTTACAGTTTTTCAATCATTTCTTTTTATTTGTATTCTACTCGTATAATCTTTTTGTTTGGTATTCATGTTAAGGGGTTTGGGAGAATAGGGCTATCTGCCATATTGGATTGACATTGAACAATATCAGCCAATATCGCCATCTTTCTGGATTTCTATTAGCATGTTTTTGTATTTTTTGTATATGAGGACTTCGTGCGATGCTCGAACAGCAAAAAACATTATAAAATGTGTTAAAGGTTAATTTTCAAAATATTTGTGACTTATGTGATATTATGAATGAAAAAACCTTTTCTCGGTGGATTCTCATTCATATTTGCTCACAATAGTAATTGTTATCCGAATTTTGGCAGTATTTGTAATCCCGTGGAGATTTTATTAATCTTGCTTTTTTTTGTTTTTCAGCAGGTTTGAAATGAGTACAGTGGGTGATAGGTGTCATCATCCTTGATATCCATAGTTTTGGCATTTGACTTCTCATTATGAGTAGCTATTGTAATTTTTTTTTCGGAGTTTGTGAATAATTTACCATTGAAGGCTGCGGTTATTATCCGTTCATTATGGGATGAAGTCAATATTTTTTTTTCAGGTGTAAAACTCCTGGAATGTATCTGGAAAATTTACCTTCCACATCGGTTATAATTTGCTTTCACAACGAGGCTTGGTCCGTTCTACTCAGAACTGTGCATTCGGTGCTTGATAGATCCCCGAAACACCTCATTGAAGAAGTCATCCTAGTGGACGATTTTTCTGACATGCCACACACCAAAGAACAACTAGAAGAATACTGGTCCCGAGAACCCAAAGTGAAAATTGTGAGGGCACAGAAAAGAGAAGGACTGATTAGAGCCAGGCTTCTTGGTAAGTAAAAACTTGAAATATCACGATATCGTTATCATTCGAATCATTTTTGCATTCACACAGTGAGGATAATGTTTTTTTTGTACACACTCCACGAAATGCCCACTTTGGATATTGAAAATAGTCCGCAAAATGCCACTTCACCGGACTAGGCCGGTAAAATGGAAACACTTTATGGACTATTTTTTTATTCAGAAAATGTATAATTAACATCTTAAAAACGTTTCAGGAGACGCAATAGACTATAGAATTCATATTTCGTAGTGATAGCACACGTTTGTTTCGAAATATTCTTTTGGAATACCTATTTCATGAGAATTGACTACTAATATTTGAGAAGTATTTGACAAATGTGTCATTGATAAACAATCGCTTGCTAGATTTTCGCACACCTTCCTTACACTACCGTAAGGATGGTAATTGAAAATGTATGCACGACGAGAAAATATTTCTGTTGTTTATTTGGAAAGCTAATATAAAAAAATGTTGTATGCAACACTTACGCAAATGGCTTCAGCGGACATCATCTTCATATTCCGGACTCAGCTGGCGCCTCGTCCGTAACCATTCCGATTCGTCCGCTAAAGCCACAACATGCGTACTTGTTACATAACTTACTATTATATGATAAGATATTTCTCAATAATTCTTACAGAGATATTGGTAGGTACTTATTTCGTTACACTTGCCTGGAGAGTCAACAAGAGCTTCAGCTGGCGCCTACATCATTTCTTATTATTATTCAGTAAACTGCAACTACAGACTACATATGATGTATTTTTTTCTATGCCATGTGTTTCTTCAAGACTAATTCAATCTATAATGGTATGTTCTCAGGATAATCGAGTTTGATTATTCATTAGTGTATGTAACTTATTTGAAGAATTTGCTTACATTTGATACTACTTGATAGATGAATATTCGGATAATCTGCTCTGTCTCTGTCTAAAGAGCCATTTTAACATTTCATAATGAATGTAATGAAGTTGAAATAACATAAACGAAACAATTTTGGAGTACACTTGAGACGTTACATTTTCAAATCACAGGTACATAAATATGCAATCTTTCTTCACAGGCAGAGAATGATTTCAAATGTCTCTCTCTCATTATATTTATGGTTTTTGCTTCCTAGATAGGCGCATTCAACCAATTGGTAATCATGGGGGTGCAATGGGTCTTGCTCTTGGCAATATTACACCCCTGTGCCACTTCTTCTGTTAAATCCGTTGTCATCCGGCCTGGGTACCGTCGTAGAGAAGAAGTGGTTTAATTTATACACATAACTTTTCTTGAACTTCACTATAATGTTATTATTTTTGCAATGCACGTTATGAACGGCAGGACAAACACAATCCACATTTACTTGACTTCTAACCTAAGAACGCCACCAGTCTTCCGCCGTGGTTGGAAGTCGACTGGATTTGGAATGTCAAAATAATTCCTTTCACATTAACACCCGTTTTTGAAAGCACCCTGTGGCTTCTCATAATGGTTTTATTATTTTTCAACTATTGATAATAACATATATGTATTAAGTACCAATATTGATAATAAAGACAGCAAATGCAAAGCCAAAACAGACGAAGCATGACCATAGCTCGGACTCTTTCTAATCGGCACCGTTGAATTGATGCGCATGCGCGAAAATGGAGTCGTGACATCTATTGGGTGATGTTTGGTTGCCATAACTACGCCACAGAGTAGTTACACATAGGAGTAGGCTAGACAAGACAAACAAAATCAGAGAGAAATGGAGTCCTATCTCAAGTTAAATGCCCTGGGAGAACTGTCGGTATTATGATGCCCTTCTTTGCCTACATCAAGGTAATTGTTAATATACAACTGAAGGGGTCACGGCAATACCCCCTTTTTGAATGATGACCTTTGTTATGACGCAGAATTGCCAACTTCACAAAATCTCCAAATTAATAAGGAAATTCAAGGAATAAATGATATTATTCTACATAAAACTCAAGCATTCAACACTATATACGATTTCGAAAGCGAGTTATCAATTATTCATTAATTTTTCAATTCAATTCAATTCCAATTAAATTCCAAATAAAACATAATTTAGAACTGGCAACTGTGCCTATCTCGAGTTAAAGGTCCGAGGCCAATGAAGCGGCAAATCAAACATCAAAGGAAATGAGCGGAGCTTTCTATCTGTGTGTATAATCTGTGACTACGTGCTGCCAATATGACAAGGCAGCATATATATACAGTGATTCTCAAAAGTCCTCTCCCCCCCCCCTCTTATTTTTGGAACAAGTGAAATTTGGAAACTGAATATTAAAGGTTGTAAACTTCCCTACTAGTGATGATAGATGACGAAATCGTCAAAGATGACGAAATCGTCAAAGATGACGTCACAAGGCCATTGTGACCAATAATTTTAAATGGAACCCTACGGCAAGCGACACCTCTTTTGAAAGGTATCGAAAAAACCTATTCAATGATACTAATTTTGTTTGTGTTTATGGCAGTTTTAATGGCTCATTAGTAAACATTGAAATTTAAATTCCATTCAGTATGATATTAATTACAGATTTAAAAATCAGTATCTACTCAAAGACATTGCTCTAAGTGACCTCTATTTACTTCCTGACAGTGAAATATCCTATTATTAAACTCTTCTCATACGTTTGCAAATGTATCTGCGGAAACAGCCTCACATTCTGCAACAATACGTTGTTTTAAAACGTCAATATTGTCAGATTCAGTGGCGTAAACTGTCGATTTAAGGTACTCCCACAAAAACAAATCCAAAGGTGTGAGGTCCGGGATCGAGCTGGCCATTCCGTTGAACCTCGTCGTCCAATCCATCTACCACGATACTCCTCATCCAAATACCGGCTTACTGCACCATAATAGTGTGTGGGAGCACCATCCTGTTGGAATGTTATTTCCAAATTGCCGAATTCATCTGGATTATCTTCCAAAATTTCAAGGATTAACGGTTCTATTGCGTTTTGCAACAGCCCCAGATAAACCTCACCAGTTAAATTGGTATTTTAAAAAAGAGGCCCAATGATGTGGTTTCCCAGGATACCTGCCCAAACATTCACCTTCTGGGGAAATTGGGTATGTGTTCCACGAAACAGGTGAGGATTTGCGTCACTCCAATACCTCACATTCTGTGTATTTACATTTCCATTTAGATAGAAAGTACTTTCGTCACTAAAACAAATTGTTTTGACATAGTCTGGCTGTTGGTTAATTTCATTTTCCATATTTTCACAAAACTCTAGTCTTCGGTCTGGGTCGTCGTCGAAGAGTTGATGAACCATTTTTAATTTGTATGGATGAAATTTGTTTTATTTCAACACCCTGTGTACTGTACTCCGACTGACTTCACAGGTAGATGCAACGTGAGTTGTTGAAGAAGTAGGATTAACTATTACTCCTGCCAGTATATCAATTTTTTTCTCATCAGAAATTTGTGGTCTGCCAGATCGTTTCGCATCATTAAAACTACCCGTTGTTTCAAACTTACGAAGAAACTCCCTTAAATAAGTCCTCGAAACGGGGCGATCGGGATCGTTTCACCAAGAATTAGGATCGCTGCTACTTTATCACCTAAAGCACGTACCATTTCGCTTCTTGAAGCACTTAAACGTTCGGCTCACAACAATAACAAATTATTAAAATGTACCAAAATATTAAAAGTACCAAAAGCTGCTAAAACAGTTGAACGTTCGATCAACAATACACAAATTATTAAATGTACAAAAACTTGGACAACTACAAAAACGTCGAATTAGGGAGACTAACAAAAACGTCAGCTTATTTGACAACTATCCAGAGGTGGAGCTTGAATTTGGAATTTTAGTATTAACTGATTTAATTCATCACAGCTTTGCGTTTTTTAAAAGCCAGTTGCCAATACTGCCATAAACACAAACAAAATTAGTATGAGAAGAGTTTAAAAATAGGATATTTCACTGTCAGGAAGTAAATAGAGGTCACTTAGAGCAATTTCTTTGAGTAGATACTGATTCTTAAATCTGTAATTAATATCATACTGAATGGAATTTAAATTTAATGTTTACTAATGAGCCATTAAAACTGCCATAAACACAAACAAAATTAGTATCATTGAATAGGTTTTTTCGATACCTTTCAAAAGAGGTGTCGCTTGCCGTAGGGTTCCATTTAAAATTATTGGTCACAATGGCCTTTTGACGTCATCTTTGACGATTTCGTCATCTATCATCACTAGTAGGGAAGTTTACAACCTTTAATATTCAGTTTCCAAATTCACTTGTTTATGTATAATCGTTCCAAAAATAAGAGGGGGAGGGGACTTTTGAGAAGTATATATATATATATATACTTTTGAGAAGCATATATATATATATATATACTTTTGAGAAGCATATATATATATATATATATATATATATATATATATATATATTGTTATGTTATGAAAGACCAGTAATTTATTTTAATTGTTTTTACAAATATTTTGAGATTCTATTTCTTTTATGAAGCCTATGTATAATATTGATAGATAAAAATATACAAATACTATAATGCAATCATTTTCATACATTGTCAAGATGATTACAACCTATAATTGTTTAAAAGACAACAAAAAAGTCTAGATTTATAAAATCATCCTGAATAAAATGTGAACAACAAAATTATAAACTTGAAACATACAGTATATGAAATTGTATCTAACTAAAAATAGCCAATGGGAGAATAACAAACTTCTTGATGACAATAGCCAATCAGGGAACAGTATGGTCAGATGTAAGATTTGAAATTGTGAGAAAATAAGAACGGTAAAGTGTCAGAGACAATTATCATGAAATATTGTACATAGTTTGTAAGAAAAGAAAAATATTTCAGTTTATAAGTTTTGACAAATAACCCCAAAGAGTGATAATGTGACAACAAAGTGCGCGAATTTGAAAATTCAAATGATATGGAAAAAGGAGAAATGGTATCCAGGTGATAGAAAACAAAGCCACTGGGGAGATTGAAAAAAATTTTGAAAAGAACGCCACGTTCGTACTTTAGAAAAAGAAAAATTCAAAAACTTCATCAATATAAGGTAGTTTCTCTATTAGAACCCAACCAACTCAACTTCAAGAGAATTTCAATAAAAATAAATAGCAGCAAACAAAATTACCTTTTATGTACTCCACATAAAACTATTTCAAAGCTGATTTCTGGATTTGTATGGTTTCGTTTTTGGTATTGGAGAGCCTGAGAGCAGTAGATTGAAGGAGGATTCAATTTCCTGGTGTGCATTGTAACAGCGACAGTTCCAGCGTCAGGTATAAACTTTTCTAGTGAACTTCACAAACTGAATAACTTCACAAATAACTCGTATCATATCAGAAGAACTCTATTCCATTTTGACAATGAACTATTAAAGAATTTTTCAACCTTCAAAGTAAAAGTGAGGTTGTGTATACTTTATTCATCACCGTTTGTCATGATTGTCTTTGAAAATTTGTAGAATGATCATAGCATAAGTTATCTATCGTAGGCCAGGTAAATATAAGTTTTCCTGAATGAAGGAAATAGTTGTTTTTCGATACTTTTTCGTTTATTTTCCACAATGATCTGCAATAGTACTTATAAACATTGAATAGATTGAATTTGACATCAAGCAGTGGCTCTATTGCCTGAACCGGCTATCTGAGACGAAAGGTGTACCAACTGAGTTTAGTCGTGGTAAGAAAAGGAATAACAATTGGCAGTAACGTGACGAGAAAACAGTGACGTTAGCTAGCAATTATTATTACATTGCAATTACAGGGCGAAAATAATTTATCTATCATATCAATTTGAACCCAAGAGGGACAAAAAATTAACAACAATTTAATTTTACAATTCACATTTCATTACAATTGTCGCCAACGCGGGGCGAGATTAACAACAAAATTGTTTTTACAATTATCAAAATATTACAATATATATATATATATATATATATAATATGACATATATAACCCGACTTCACATTCATTGCATTGCTCCTAGGGCCAGTTATCAATATTCGTAGTTAATAAATATATGGATAATAAGAATAGCCTATGTGAAGCCAAAACAATTGAACATCGATTTTCAAAATCGGTCGCTGAAAGTGAATGCGCATGAGCCAAGAATCTCATTCTGGTAATCATTATTTCACGTGAAAAAATGTTGGAGTATGACAAAGCTCACTCATTTGTTGTAAATTCTCATTATGGTAACATAACCACAAAATTGTGACATTTCTTTTCACGTGGCGTTTGGTATTCTGGTCAAAATGTCAAATAAATAATATAACTTCGAATATTTATGTCAGGAGTCGTAATTCAAAAGTTGCGCATGCGCAGTAGTTTTCAAGCGCCCGTATGAAAAAGAACAGACTGATTTTTGTGACTTCACTTTGTTAACATGGCATCTTATGGAGTGTTTTCCATATTGGGAACCGCGAAACAACGAAGTTTTGGTAGGTAATGCATATTTTTTTCTGGCTTATTAAGGACTTTTCGTAAAAATTTAAAAAGGATTTTTTTTTAAGGACTATTATCTGTTATCGGTTGTGCAAGTAGTTAGATTACACTCTGTAAATATATATATTTATATCAACTACGAATATGGATAATAGGCCATAAGACGCAACGTAGTGAAGTCGGATTATACAGTGTGGTCATTTGAGTGTGCAACATATATGAATTTTTAAAATTAATTGCACAACCAAATTACAAATATTGCCGAAAGTTGGTGCATGTTCGATACTCATATTAGATGCACTTAGAATCGTAGCAACTCGAACAGCATACCGGGTAAGTCAAAAAATGTAAGAAAAATACAGGAGTAAAGTATCCTTATTTTAGAAAAATAATCAAAATTGTATCGAGAAAAGTTGTTTGGAATCAAAAGTTATGCCTCAATATTAAAAAATGGTCTCCCAAGAATTTTTTTTTTGAAAAACATTGATAATTTCCCAAACTTTCATAAATTAATCAAAATTAAATCAATTTCGCATAACTCTGTTCAAATTCAACCATATTTTTTAAATTACCTTGGATTTTTTATTTTTTAGGGAATCACAAACGTCATGTTTGTTCCCACGATATCAAACACAACTTGAAAATTTCGTAAACGGTAAAACAGTAGTTATGATAACATGCTTATTAAAAATCTCTAATTCAAAGTGCAAAATTTGTATTTTAAATGTTTATTAAAAGCCAAATGTCGTTGTTTCTTCCCAAAATTGTAGGTGGTGGTCACGAAAATCCAAATGTTTTTATTGCCAATAAAAACCAGTATTGCCAAAAAAACAAACGTGTGGTGAAGTATTATAAACGACAAATTGATAGAGCCGTTTTTTTCTCCAGAACCTAAATGGTGGTAACTATTTACAGGAAAACTAACTGACGGATTTTTTGGATGATATGAGTTCACAAGAACGAAATAATTATAGTTTGTACATGATGGATGTCCCGCTCATTCTGCTAGAATTGTTTCTGAATGGTTAAATGGGGAATTTGGTGATAAATGATTAGGACGAAATACCGGTCCACGATGGTCTCTTCGTTCGCCAGATCTCACCCCAATAAATTTTGTTTATTGGAATATTCAAAGAAAAAAGTATACAAGCATCGACCCATTAATAATGTTGAGGAGCTTGAAAATTCGATACGATTTCATTGCAGAAATATTCTAGCAAATGTATTGCGATCTACTCTTAGTGAATTTTATTATCGGACAATTAGATGATAGATTCGATTTGTTGAGTTATAATAAAAATAAGCCGATAAAAAAAGGCAAAACCATCGGCACCACATTCAAATACGTTTAAAAACATTATATCATGGCCTAGAGATTTGCGTGCGTTTAGTGCATACATTATGGATTATGGATACATTGGTTTGTTATTATCAATTATTAATAATAATAATAATGTTTACTTTTAAGCCTCATTTGTTTTTTTCCATGGGTATCCGCGATTATTTTACTAGGATTTCATGTTTGTCGATTACTTTTCACAGTTTTTTATAAACATTCAAAATAAAAAATTTGCACTGTTTACAGTGCAAATATATAATAAATATAAATATATAAGAGTTTTTTTATATGCATATTATCATAACTTCTGTTTTACTTTGTTAAAAATATTTTTTTCGAAATTTTGAAGTTGTGTTTACTATCGTTGCAACAAACATGAAGTTTGTGATTCCCTAAAAAATAAAAAATAAAGTTAATTTTACAAATATGCTTGAAGTTGAACAAAGTTATGCGAAATGGATTCGGTTTTATTAATTTGTGTGTTTAGGGAGAATATAAAAAAAAATGTGACATTAGTTTTTCAAAAACATTTTGCTGAATTTTCTGAAATAAGGGTACTTTACTCTTGTAGAATTTCCGTATTTTTTGACCTACCCTGTATGCTGTTTGACTTGCAACGATTCTAAGTGCACCTAATATGATTATCGCACATACTCTAACTTTGTTTACTTTGTAGAAGTAGTGAATTGGACTATTCTTTTTTTTATAATAATAAATTCTATTGAATATCCCGCACCCGTCACCATCATAATACTGATTGGCTGTATACCATTTTTAAAACAAAACAAAAATTCAAATCAGATTACTTAACTTTATCTCCGAACAGATAATAATGAAATCTCTATAATTACTTATACAATTCCCCTCGTAAAATATAGTCACAATACCGTTTTTTTTTATTTCTTATAATAAATCGAAACATCGGAATGGCCAAAAATTTTATTTTACTACACGTTCCACATATTTTGAAAAAATTATTCAATTTACCTGTTAGGTTAGTTGCTGGTGTCCCTCCCCCTGGTGGAATAATTCTAAGACCCCTCCTACAGAGCAAAAACATAAAAAAATCGCATAAAAATCCATTACTAAAATCACTCAGCAAACGTTTGTCACCAACGTACCGAAATCGCAGAAAAAACGCACAAAATAACGCCAGTTCACTGTAGGAACTACCGTCCTACAAAATAATATCATGGGGTCTATCCTCAGACCACCCTCAACCAATCTCTCCTCTGCTGCACTCAGCTAACTCCGCCCCCTTCCTAGGGCGCCACTGCTACACCTTCCTCCGCAACTCACCCATTGTACCATCAATGAAGGCCTACAATCAATAACTGCCCTCTCCCCAGCAGCCAAAAATCTTCATCGAAGGCCTACACTTTCTTCCAAACGACCCCTGCTACTTAATCCTACTTTTCTCAGCAGCTCAAAAAACCATCCTTGATCAAAACCAAGACAAAACGAAAAATCCGCAACAGCTTCTTCCAACTGCCAAAATCTCCAACACGAGCAAATTGAGGGACCCACTTTTTCCTCAATACGGACCCTATTCTTTACGGCTACTTTTCTTAACCATTCCCAGAATCATTATCCATCTAGGCCTAAAATTGAATATTTAAATTTTCCATAAATACACAAAATTTCCAAATATACTCTTCCTCCGGGTTAACGAGTGTCTCAACCATTTTTCCACAAAACAAGTCCTTGTCTCAAGCCTGAAAAGAAAACATGTTTTCCACAAAATTCCCAAATAGAAGTCTTCTTTCTCCACTGTACAGTTTATCTCCAAAATCTCCTGTAAACAACAAAATCATGTAACAAAATATTTCCCAAGATCTGAAAGTATTTCTAATAATAATAAATCAATACGTATAATATTTTTCGTATTATACGGGCAGCTGTCACCAGCGGAATGGACAAAAATTAGATTTTTCGACACATTCCACAAATTTTGAAAAAAGATTGAATTTAATTTACCATATCTTGCAAATTCTTATAAGGCACTGATTATATATATATATATATATATATATATATATATATATATATATATATATATCAAACATTTTTCATTTTCATTGAATTATTGTATTTCTCCCAGTCAATATAGAATTAAAATAGGTCCAGTGGCTACTGAGAGCACTAGTAAAATACAAACAAATATTAAATTATAAATTCCTACCGACAATCGGCTGATGAAATCAAGTGGACTGCTATCTGAAGTTTCCACTGCTCAACCTACTGGTTGAATTATTTCCATTAGTCGAAATAAACCTTTTCAATAGACAACTAGAAACGGGCAACCCTTTGAATGGAATATCATTTACTTCAAATTGAAACAAATAATTTGAACCACCAACATGAAACTACAATGAATTCGCCCATCAACAACAAATTCAGGACTATTATTCTGGAGTCTGCAAAATAACTTTCGTGCGAGGGTTTCCTTGGTCACATCAAAAAATTAAGTTGAGGTCTGGCCCTGTTTCTAACCATAGTACCATCAGAGACCCCTTATGAAATATTCCACAGTCATTCATCAAAATATAGTAGGTACTTATAATTTATTATTTTCAGTTTGTTTCTTAAAAATTTCTTGGTCATAAAAATGTTGAAAGAAATATATTGTGGCTTGACACAGTTTTTCCTGATACATATTTCAACATCTCAACTCTTAAAAAATGGGAATGATGATAAACACCTTTGTATGTGTTGGCAATCACGGCGCGAGACTTGACGAGCTTGGCTTGGGGAATTTGTTCTCGGTGAACAGTAGTGAGGTTTGTGCAATCTCGAGCCTGATCGGTCTCACGGCGTGTTCAATTTCACCGATTTGTCGTCTCTCAGTCGCTAGAAATTGGTACACGAGCGTCGGAAGGGATACATTGTCCAGTGCAGTAGCTATAGATTGCCGATGAGAGGATAGCATGTGCTGCAGCGTATTTTTATATACAAATTTTTTCTTTCTCGTATAAATCTGAGAATTAAATAATTGCTTCTGTATTCCATTCCATGATAATAGACAATAATAAAAACAAACACCCAACTATGCTCTGTCACCACCAAATTTCCTCTCCGAAGTGACCGGGCTCCCATCATAGCCGACACTGTGTACTCAACAAGCCATACAGCACGAGTCAGCTATATACTCAAGTCTCACGCCTTTGATATTTGGGAATTTACCGACATTTACCTCGAGTCGGCCGTTCTCACGACGCGAGACTCGACAATCCCCAAATCCTGCGCTGTGAGACGCCGGCTTTATACACACCGCAACGCGCTACAGAAGTTTTTTATCGTCATTAGCAATCAATGTAATACATTTTCGTTATCATCCAATTTATCTCTTTTGCCGATTAGATATCCTTGCATATATTGGTAGGCGAGATCACTAATTTTTGGAAAAAATACCAGTTTTTCATCGTCATTAGCAATCAATGTAATAATGTAATACATTTTCGGTATCAACCAGTTTATCTCTCCCGCCGATTAGATATCCTTGCATATATTGAATAAGCGAGATCACTAATTTTGGAAAAAATACCACAATGTCCACAACGATGAGAAAAGTGATTAGATTTTTTTCGAAGTAGTTTTTCCTAAAAAATATCCCAAAGAAATTTTCCTGTTTGAACACTGCGGAAACCGCGCCAGGATGTGACGTAACAAGTTCAGAACTATGGCCGATCGCCAAGTTGCCAAGCGTTATTCATAATATTCCTTTCCAATGTAAGCAGGCTGAAAAAGTAATGACATAGCACTCGGTATCCATAAATATCATTTGAGAATAACTAAATCAAGAACAGCGTTCACATACGAAGTCTTCATTTCAATATAACACATGCTTGTCACAAGTTTTGTTTCATTCATAGGATAAGACAGAATAACATTTCCTCGTCAGAAGTTCCGCAAAATAATGACACTGGCAACTCCCTGGAGAGTGCCAGGATTTACAGCGTTGCCAAGTGTTTTTCATAATATTTCTATACAATGTGAGCAGGCCGAAAAAATAATGACATAGCACTCGGTATGCATACATATTATTCAAGAATAACGAAATCAAGAATGGCTATCAAATATGAAGTCTCCTTCTCAATATCACATATGCTGACGGAAGTTCTGTTTCATTCATAGGATGAAACAGAATAACATTTCCTCAGAAGTTCCACAAAATAATGACGCTGGCAATTCAAGTAAATGCCAAATCATTGGACATATGACGTCAAAAGAAGCGGCAATAACGCTGTTTTTGAATGTCTCACTGAATTTGAGGGTTTTAGAAGACTATCGACACCAAACTCAACGAGACAATGAGAACGATCAGCGGATGTCTGAAAGGCACACCCTTGCCCTGGCTCCCGGTTCTGAGCAATATTGCACCTCCCACCATCCGCAGACAAGAGGGCTTAGTTAGGGAATATAATAAAATAATATCAAACCCCCTACTCCCAGTGCACAGTGACCTTCCCGATGCCGGCTTGCAGAGACTGAAATCTAGAAACCCCCCCCTACCACTAGCAGAACAACTTGTGGGAGAGAATTTCAATTCGACCGATAAATGGAAAGAAAACTGGGAAGCCTCGAAGCCGGCCCAAGCAGTTCATGTAACCGATCCTACAGTACCCCTACCAGGAATGGAGCTGCCTCGCCTTGAGTGAAAAATACTCAACAGGATAAGAACGTCCCACGGCATCTGCCGTGACTCGTTCTATAAATGGGGACTCACTGATACCCCGACTTGTGACTGCGGAGAACCTCGCCAGACTGTTCACCACATTACAACTGAGTGCCCCCTCACAGCATATGGAGGAGAGGAGAGCGACTTCTTTGAGGCCAACGACTCTGTGCTGGACTGGATTAATGGCCTTGATTTTAAAATTTAATTTTTATTGTGCTGCACATATAATTTTATTAAGGTCTGTACTATTGTATCCTCTGTCATGTTATGTGAATTTGTATTTGTGACATTTCTCTCAAGAACTGAATCCATGTAAGCCATACGCTAAATAAATGAGGGTTTTAGAGCAGCGTTTATTCGAATATTACACAATATCTTCTAGGAAAAACTATGCACACATAATATTTCATCACTATATTTCAACTTCAAGCACATATGAGACAAATTTAAGAGTTTGTGATCTCGCCTATTCGAATGATAGTATATGTCCCAGTGAATGGATATTTGCAAGACAAATATATTAGGCATCAATCCAATATGTTAGTGTGCTTATGCGCGTGGATGCGCAGGTGTGTATAAGGGGCAGTGAAGAACCATTTTTGTCTAGGCCCAAAGTTTTCAAATTCAGGAGAGCTAGATGTAATTGAATTGGAAATTCCCTTTTTCCAGGAGCAGACCATGCACGAGGAAAAGTTCTTACCTACCTCGACTCTCATTGTGAATGCGCCACCGGATGGCTGGAACCTCTTCTTGACAGAATTGCCCGCAACTCAACAACTGTAGTGTGTCCAGTCATTGATGTAATCGATGACACTACGATGGAGTTCCATTATCATGATAGTAGTGGTGTCAATGTGGGTGGTTTCGACTGGAATCTACAATTTAACTGGCATGCCGTTCCAGAACATGAGAAAAAACGACACAAAAATTCCGCTGAGCCGGTGTGGAGTCCCACGATGGCAGGAGGGTTGTTCAGTATAGATAAGGTAACTATTTTCCCATTTCGCTATCATGATCATTTTATTATAGCTCTATATTGGCTCTATTATAGATTATAGCTCTATAAAAATATGGATTTGAAAAATCACCATTTTTGACATTCGTTCACTTACACTCAAGCTGGCGGAGTATCAAAATTAGGCAGTTGAGTTTATTGAATGCCGCAACAGGTGTTTTTCTGCAGGAATCGCTCCAGAGTTACTCGCATAATAAAATGCAAGGAGTGTGAAGGTACGCGCCAAGAGCCGAAACAGGGTAGGAGGGTACGGGATGTCCAATATCTACCAAGAAAGCGTCACACTACTTCTTGAAATGTCTCGATTCCATGGAATTCTTATAAGATTTGTTATTTAACATAGCCAATGAGCACGGGGACCTCGAAACGTTTTGAAATTGTTGAAAACCAAACTTTTGGAAGAGGTATTTATCAAACATTTTTCAATGAAAAAAATGTCGCGCGTATCAGCGTTGTTTTGAAACGTATTATTACGTCAAATAATCGTAGCTTCTCAACATTATTTCATATTCTCCATTTGTATTCAATGAAACTTTGAGAATTGACTTATTTTCAACGTTTATTGATAGAATAAACTATGATAATTTTAAAACGTTAAATTCACATTATGAACGTTACTTATGAATGAATATTCAACTTGAATCAAAAACATTTTATCCATTCAACAGTATCCATTCATTTTCGAAACTTTTTACATGTGGAAATAACAAACATTCAATTTATTCGGTTACAATATTTTCAGAATATCTCCGGATCGAGTGGTGATCCAATTACCATTCGGAACATATTGAGGAAAAATGATTTAATTCAACTTAAAATGTAGATTTTTTATCCTTTCTTGAGAAATTATTAGTTAAATCAAAACGACTATGATTTTGTACAAATTGCCCTATTTTCTTCTCCTACAGTAGACTTTTCACAAGGAATATATGAACTGGATGTTATTTATTATGTTCAATTAAGTTGCTTTCTGAAGAAAGAATAAAAACTTGTACTTCCTTATTCGTTTTCTTTTCAAATGCAAGATTAAAAAATATATGTTGACCTTCAAATTTTTTATTGTCTTCATATTTTTTGACCGACACAAGCAAATACTCAAATGTATGTCTGAAAACTGTGTTAGATGCCCAAAAATGATGACAAAAAATTCAGCCGATAGTAATACCGGCCATATTGAAAAATGTGTAGTGGATACTCGCTAATAGCAATAGGCAATACTTTCTACTTCGAGAAAAGGAACAGGGCCTTGGGTCAGGGATGATAAACAGGAGGCTCAGTTGTTTGCTGAACACCTAGCCACATCAAATATCGCCGACGGAGAAAATGACCAATAATGCCTCCGAAGATAGTCCACTCGCTTCTAATATGAAAATGAATCTCAAAAATGCACTAGGATTTGATCTCGTCACTGATAAAATATTAAGGGTATCAGCCAAAAGAGATAAAGTTATAGGAACCTGGCCTAATTGATGACATTTCACCTCTAATACATACATGGAAGATAGAGGAGGTAATCATGATACCTTAAGCAGGAAAATTACCAAATGCCGACCAATCATATAGGCCTATATCGTTACTCCCGGTTGTATCTATGGTATTAGATGAATTGCTTTTCAAGAGATTGAAATCAATTATCGAGAGAAATTAACCCAGATTATCAGTTTCCAAGGAAATAATTCCACTATTGATGAAGTACTACCAACAGCATAAGATGTGATGGGAATGGAAAATAAATGTATTCAGTGCTATCCTTGATTCCTTTTCATAAAGTTTGGCATGGAGGGTTGAGATGCACAAAATGATCATCAGATAAAATATGGATATTTTCACTTATTATATAATATATATATATATATATATATATATATATATATATATATATATATATATATATATATATATATATTTATATCAGAGAGAACCACCAGAATTGAGTTAATTTCACTAGCTATCGGTTAACGGTTTGTTTTTTCGTAAGGTTGGTTATCAATTTTGTTTTAATTTATTGGAGATATTGACTGTCTAGTGGAATATCAGTTATCCAACATCTGTCAGCTTCCATGATCCATTATTTTAAAGTATCACTATAATTAATAATATTATAGAATAAATATTTTGGTTAGAAATCGAAAAAGAGTCAAGTCAATATCTTATAGATAAAGATAATAGTGAATTACCACATCTAGACATTTAGTTTCACAAACTGAAGATATTGATGATTCCATTCACTATAATCAATCCAAAGTTGAGGTGTTGAGGAATGCTGTAGTGATAAAATAAGAAGTATTTTATTTTCCCAGAAACCATTACTATAGGAAATATAGCAAACCTGTTGTATTTTCAGTTAAATTCATGGGGATGTATTTGAATCAACTAAAGCTGAAAATATTTCACTATTCCTTATTTTCCACCTGTGCAAGGGTTATTATAAATAATTTGTTTTGGTGCTCTTAGCTGTTGAAAAATCTGTGAAAAACTCCAGTGCTACCTCAGACATATTTTCAACCAAAAACCAACCAGAGCTAACTACGTTTGTCTTCGTCTCTAGTCAAGAAGTCATAGAGTCCACTTTGTTGACTAAACCTCGTCAAAATGTTGAGCTGTTGTGACGTGAATGTTTAAGGTATAAAAATGGTGTGTAGATGAAAAAAAACAAAATGAAGTTGTTTTAAGTATGTATGTAAGAAACGGGTGGAAGAGACAACCGTCTACACGATTCCCGTTCTATATAGTAGTCCTACGATCTGAGTGTCAAAGGACTCGTTTATTCAGAAGTGGGCCCCACTGAGCTTTCCAAGTTCAAATTTTCGAATAATTTCATTCTTCAGAGAGACTTGATGGAGTCCCTAAGAGCCACCAAGGCCCAAACTTTTTGTCTTTCCGAAGTCCTTGTTAACTCAGTATCAAAAAACAATGCCATTTCACTCTTCAAAAAAACGCATTATAAATATATATATATATATATATATATATATATGTATATGAGTTGGCCTATGCTGACATCTGTCGGTGACTTATTGATGTACACGAAATTTCGTGTCTTCAAAATTCCACGATAACAGGTCTAAGCTTCACCGCACAGATTATAGGTGTCGCTATCTATAATTTGATGCTTTTCATAAATATATATATATATATATATATATATATATATATATATATATATATACACAGTGCTTCTCAAAAGTCCCCTCCCACCCCCTCTTATTTTCGGAACGATTATACATAAACACGTGAAATTTGGAAACTGAATATTAAAGGTTGTAAACTTCCCTACTAGTGATGATAGATGACGAAATCGTCAAAGATGACGTCACAAGGCCATTGTGACCAATAATTTTAAATGGAACCCTACGGCAAGCGACACCTCTTTTAAAAGGTATCGAAAAAACCTATTCAATGATACTAATTTTGTTTGTGTTAATGGCAGTTTTGGCAACTCGCTTTCAAAAAACGCAAAGCTGTGATGAATTAAATCAGTTAATACTAAAATTCCAAATTCAAGCTCCACCTTTGGATAGTTGTCAAATAAGCTGACGTTTCTGTTAGTCTCCCTAATTCGACGTTTTTGTAATTGTCCAAGTTTTTGTACATTTAATAATTTGTGTATTGTTGATCGAATGTTTAACTGTTTTAGCAGCTTTTGGTACTTTTAATATTTTTGTACATTTTAATAATTTGTTAAACTGTTGTGAGCCGAACTTTTAAGTGCTTCAAGAAGCGAAATGGTGCGTGCTTTAGGTGATAAAGTAGCAGCGATCCTAATTCTTGGTGAAACTGGACAAAATATTCATGCAGCAGAACGCATTTTTAATTAGAGGTTTCCCGATCGGCCCGTTTCGAGGACTTATTTGAGGGAGCTTCTTTGTAAGTTTGAAACAACGGGTTGTATTAATGATGTGAAACGATCTGGCAGACCACAAATTTCTGATGAGAAAAAATTGATATACTGGCAGAAGTAATAGTTAATCCTACTTCTTCAACAACTCACGTTGCATCTACCTGTGAAGTCAGTCGAAGTACAGTACACAGGGTGTTGAAAAAAAACAAATTTCATCCATACAAATTAAAAATGGTTCATCAACTCTCAGACGACGACCCAGACCGAAGACTAGAATTTTGTGAAAATATGGAAACTAAAATTAACCAACAGCCAGACTATGTCAAAACAATTTGTTTTAGTGACGAAAGTACTTTCTATCTAAATGGAAATGTAAGTACACAGAATGTGAGGTATTGGAGTGACGCAAATCCTCACCTGTTTCGTGAAACACATACCCAATTTCCCCAGAAGGTGAATGTTTGGGAAGGTATCCTGGGAAACCACATCGATGGGCCTCCTTTTTTAAATACCAATTTAACTGGTGAGGTTTAGCTGGAGCTGTTGCAAAACGCAATAGAACCGTTAATCCTTGAAATTTTGGAAGATAATCCAGATGAATTCGGCAATTTGGAAATAACATTCCAACAGGATGGTGCTCCTCCACACTATTACGGTGCAGTAAGACGGTATTTGGATGAGGAGTATCGTGGTAGATGGATTGGACGACGAGGTTCAACGGAATGGCCAGCTCGATCACCGGACCTCACACCTTTGGATTTTTTTTTGTGGAGGTACCTTAAATTACGCCACTGAAAAATAACGCCACTGAACCTGACAATATTGACATTTTAAAACAACGTATTGTTGCAGAATGTGAGGCTGTTTCCGCAGACACAGTTGCAAAAGTACGAGAAGAGTTCAAAAATAGGATATTTCACTGTCAGGAAGTAAATGGAGGTCACTTCGAGCAATTTCTTTAAGTAGATACAGATTCTTAAATCTGTAATTAATATCATACTGAATGGAATTTAAATTTTAATGTTTACTAATGAGCCATCAAAACTGCCATAAATACAAACAAAATTAGTATCATCGAATAGGTTCTTTCGATACCTTTTTAAAAAGGTGTCGCTTGCCGTAGGGTTCCATTTAAAATTATTGGTCACAATGGCCTTGTGACGTCATCTTTGACGATTTCGTCATCTATCATCACTAGTAGGGAAGTTTACAACCTTTAATATTCAGTTTCCAAATTTCACTTGTTTATGTATAATCGTTCCAAAAATAAGAGGGGGGGAGCACTGTTGAGAAGCACTGTATATATATCCTGAAAAGACACAAATAAAATTAATTATAATAAAATTCCGTGCGTTAAAAAACTCTCTAGCAGATAGTTCTGAATGGCTTTCTCAAATGACAACACCATCGTTAAATGGTGTTTTCTTCCCAAAACAAAAAAAACAAAAAGTCCTTTAGAGATTCAATTTAATGTGGTATATAAAATTAATTGTGAGAATTGCACTAAATGCTTTTTGAGCCAGCAGCACGTTATTTGAAAAAAAGGGTATCGGAACATGAAAGAAGTATAACAAAGGATACTATCAATTCTACTGCGCTAGTTGAACATGCTAGGTTAAATGACCACAACTGTGATTTTTCTAATTCTGCGATTTTCAGTATTCAACCTCTTCTGTCAAAAAAACTCTTCAGTGAAATGATATCCACATATTCAAAAAAGACAGTGTAATTATTTTAACAAAACCATTTTCATCAAAGTGGTGAGTATAATCAATTTAAAAAATCCATTTTTACAGAGATATGATGAAAAATTTAATAGAATTCGAATTGTTAGAAAGAAAACAATAGTTTTTCTTCAACATTAAATTGGTCCTTATCCCAACCAAAGAAATGTTGAACTTAATATTTGAGCTCGACATTTCATAACGCATCTGTTCAGAAAAATTAATGCGTTATCATCAAGCGATTTGGGGATGCTTATACCATATGTTACTGAATTTGAAATGTTGAACTATTCCGATATGTCGTTATCATGCGGCATATGGAAACCATGAGAATACAGTCTTACATTTGCAAGTAAGATGATGTTATAAGGGATGAAATGGCATGGAAATTTATGGATGACTCGTAGGGAAGATGACAAACCGTGCGAGCTACCCAATTTAAATTTAACGCTGAGAAGCAAACTATTTCTTATTCACACTATTTTTTCTACGACCAATAAATAATAAAATAAAAACAAGAATTTCTGATGGTGTACAAGATAATACTTCACTGCTCGACATACTTATAGGTACTTTTGACGCGTTGTGATTGAATGATTATCCCCAAGTACGCGTTTCTATAGGCCGAAAATTGGTTTCATAATGAAGGGTACGTGTTTTTATTGGCCAAAATCTGTTTAGAAATGAAAATCGGTAGCAGATATTTAATTCGCTCATTATAATACGGGAGTAGAAAAAATATTTTTCCACACTGACTGTGAATCTTAATCCCCGTATAACTTCTTAACGGTTCGACGTGGAACAATGAAAAAAAAAGGTATTGTATGATACCACCGATACTACTTTTTGGATTAAAAGACATTGTGATTGCCCGATAGATGGCGCGGGGGGCACATCAACTTCAAAATTGTAAATAGTATGGGGTCATGTGGAACATCGTTGAAAAGATAGTTCAATACTCTTTCCAACCATCTTATTTTTTTTATCATTTCGTTGATTTGTTTTATCACAATGTGCATTTGAAATGTCTAGCATAAGTGCGGATCTGAATGGTACCATTATCTCGATAACTTTTGAACGGTTTCATATGAAACAATGGGACAATAAAATTTTTGAATAGTATTACCGATCCTACTTTCTGAGAGAAGAAACATTACAATTACTCGATAGTGGGCGCTGGGGGCATAACAACTTGAGAATTTCGAAAGGCATAGAGGTCGAGCTGCACACCGTTGAAAAGGTAATTCAATTATTGTTTCAACCATGGTTGTTCTACGGAATCACAATTGCGATGAGTAACACTGAATACGGTCAATAGAGGAAGATTCATTACTTAAATGATTTTTCATTTTCGAATTCGTTTCAAAGCTTAATTAGGTAGAAATTTTGACTCCATACAGAAATCCAATTTTTGTAATTGATGCTGCCGATAGTTGAGGAAAATCCATATTGAAGTAAACGAAAGACTCTCAATTCACTAAATGATTTCCACTAAACTGGGTTTTTATACCCTTTTCAAGAGATTATACCCAAATAAAACCCAACTCATTTATTTTTAATTACCATAATTATAGAGGGTATCATTAATCAAATTCAGTAAACTGATAATCAAGCAGTAACCTAGAAATGCCCATTATGAAATTGGATTATTTTGTCTATGCTTAAGAATTTCTAATGTAACAATGATTATATCATTACTTATCTGCTCTTCAAATTATTGCATTTGTATTTGAGAAAGAGTTCCATTCTACTTCTACTAGTATTATTTTGAATTTGAAACATTATCATGGTTCGTGTACGTCCTATGGAAGAGAAAACTGAAGCAATCTTCATTTTTGGTGAGGCCCGTGGGAACTACCTCGCAGTAGAGATAATTTTTCATGAAAAATTCCCTGATCATCCAATAACTGGAAAGTATTTGAGGGAACTGGTTGAAGAATTCAACAGAACCGGCACTGTTCATAGGTATATATATATATATATATATATATATATATATATATATATATATATATATACAGTGAGTCTGCTTAAGTTGGCTATATATGGAAACTTTTTTATCATTAATTTTACGAAAAAAAGTTATTTCTCATAAAAAGTTCTGCATGGTCTAAAAGCCAAGATGCAACCATCAGATATCAAATTCTATCAATCTTATACGAGGTATGTCAAAAAATATGAATTTTACTCAAGAGTAAAGTCACTTTATATTTCACAATGTCGAACATTGGTATAGTGAAAAGTTGTTCGGAATTAAAAATCACGTTCAAATATGCAGTTGCAATATTTTTTAGTATTTTATTTTATTTCTCGAAACATCTCTCTACAATAACAAAGAAAATTCAACTGTAATTATTGTACATGTAATCTAGAATGCTCTGACAAGAAATGTCAGACAGTAAAATGTTTGAAATGACATTCAAAACATCAGTTGTATTTAGCGAAATTTTGTAGAAATATTATAAGATTTGGTAGAAATGTCAGCAACATTAAGTACTGAAGATAAAATTGAAATTGTGTTAATTGTGGGTGAGAATTATAAAACTCATCGTGAAGCTGCAGAAATGTTGTATAACCGACACCCAGAGAAAAATATTCACTATGTCACAGTAAGGAAATTATTAACAGAATTTAAGACTTCTGGAGATGTGAAAAATAAATTTAGCAAAAACGCCAACAACGGATTGCCAATGATGACATGGAATTTGAAGTAATGATTTCAGCAATCGAACATCCTAAAATATCCTTGCGAAAAAGGGCAGCTTCGATGCAAAATCCTATTAACCAAGATACGGTTTCAAAAATTTCAAAAAAGAACAAGTTTCACCCATACAAGCCTCGACTTATTCATACGTTAAGACCAGGAGATCATCATAGACGATTTGAATTATGTTGTAATATCCAAGGAATGTTAGAAGATAACCCATTTATAGCAAGACATATTTTTTTTTTCGGATGAATCAACATTTACATCAAATGGAAATCTCTAGCCAAAACTGCCGTTGGTGGAGTGATACTAATCCAAATTTTACCATCAAAACTCGGGACCAGTATGCATTCAAAACAAATGTGTGGTGTGGAATTTGCCAAAATAAAATAATTGGACCGTTATTTACTCCTTTTAGAGAATGATTTAGACGATTTTCTTGATAATGTCCCCCTCCTTCAACGTCAACAAATATGGTTCCAACAGGATGGTGCCCCATGCCACAGTAGGTTAGATATAAGGCAATACCTTGAAAATCGTTTCAATAGAAGAGTTATTCATCGGTTTTCTGAAATTGTTTGGTCTCCTCGGTCTCCCGATTTGACGCCACTCGATTTTTTCCTGTGGGGTTACCTAAAGGAAAAGGTGTATCTTCGAAGGCCATTTACAGATGTTGCTCATTTGGAAAGAGTCATTACAGAATGCGTTCAGAGTATTACTCCGGCTATGGTTAGAAGGGTATTGAAAAACTTTTGTGATAGAACAATTAACTGTTATATATATTTATATATATATATATATATAATTATAATTATAATATATGTATATAATTCGCATTTGCATCTTCAGATGATATCTCGTTCATTCGATTGTTTCGAACTCAACTATATATATTTATTTATATAGGAAGGGTAGTCGTAAGTTAGGAGATATATTGAGAAGATTCACTGTCGGTGTGGAAAATGTCTGCTACCGATTTATTAATATTGTCCATTTTAACACGGATTTAAATTTCGAAACAGCTTTTGGCCAATAAAAACACGTACGAAACGAATTTTCGGCCTATAGAAACACGTACTTGGGGATAATCATTCAATCACAACGCGTCATCAGTACCTATAAGTATGTCGAGCAGTGAAGTATTATCTTGTACACCATCACAAATTCTTGTTTACATTTTATTATTTATTAGTCGTAGAAAAAATAGTGTGAACAAAAAATAGTTTGCTTTTCGGCGTTAAATTTCGGTTTGTCAACTTCCCTACGAGTCACATTGTAAAAAAAGAAATCAACGAAATGATAAAAACAATCAGATGATTGGAAAGAGAATCGAACTATCTTTTCAACGATGTGCCACATGACCCCCCATGCTATTTAAAATTTTGAAGTTGGTGATCCCCCTATGCCACCTATCGGGCAATCACAATGTCTTTTATTTCAAAAAGTAGTATCGTTGATATCAAACACAACCTTTTTTTTCCATTGTTCTACGTCGAACCGTTCAAAAATTATAAGGAAGAGAATTGAATTAGCTTTTCAATTATGTGCCACAGGACCTTCCATGCTATTTAAAATTTTGCAGTTGATGTGCCCCCCCGCGCCATCTATCGGTCAATCACAATATCTTCTATTTCAAAAAGTAGTATCGGTGATATCATACAATACCTTTTTTTTCAGAGTCAGAATACGGCCAACAAACTCCGACTACAGATTCCTCACCTCATTTCGAAGTGAAAAGTTGCTATCAAGGTATGTCCTAAAATGCATCCCCTCTGAGATACAGGGTGTCGAAAGTACGAAAAAAAATCAGATTCAATTTGTTTTCTCCAAAATTCCTGAAGGAAAACATTTGAAACTTGGTACACTAATTGAGGTTTATCAACGTGCTAATTTGAAGTTATAATTTTTTATTTTCGTAAGCCAGTGGCGTAGTTACGATGGTGTATGGTCATATGTTCCTTCATATTTTCTTGGGACAAGTGAATAGACAAACGGCGTTTGACATCAGTTCGGCTCATCGATACTCAACTTTAAAGTCAAAACATTTCATGTGCCTAAAAGTGGAGGTTTCTGAGATAATTGAGAAAAACTAAAGATATGTTCTTAGTAGAGACATAATTTCCTATGTGCAATAATGGCATAATGCTAATTTCTTACAACATATCGGAATATGTGTCAACCTCCTGAACATTTTTTTAATGTTGGTAGAATCAGAAACATAGTACGGGTGAGTCAGAATGAGACCGATAACTCCATTTTTTCATTCATCATATAATTTGATCGAATCGATGTCGTGGATTCACTGATATGTAACCATATACTTTCTTGCATATGATTGAGCAACTGACAAACAAACCCAACCTCAAATTCATAGTGCTGCACTTAGATAAGAGTTAAGGTCTGAAATAATTTTTGCAAAAAACTGAAGATAAGTACTCTCAATTTGTTGAAGTTTATGGAGTATCATTATCAAAGCCATCTCTGATTGAATTATCTATGAAAATAGTATCCAATCAACATGTTTTTGATGAAGAAAACAATTATTGTGTATTAATATCTACTCAAATGATTTCTTTCGATTCGTGACTAGTTGCAAAGTCGAGCCTTTCATGCTGGTTCGTGGTAGGCTGTTCGGTATACCACTGATCAACGCATAAAACATACACGAAATTTGGAACTAAAAAGAAACGTAGCCTTTTTTCATTGTTTCCGGTAGAAACGATATATCGATACTTACATTAGACGCAATTGACAGTAACCCAAAACAGTTTGTATTATTGTCAAGTCATCTGTCATCATTTCAGTCAGTTAACATCGTTTCAAAATGGATTACTCATTTGAAGAATATACAGATATGCATTTCGTTTATGGTGAAACAAGGGGAAATGCCAGAGTCGCTGCTGAATTATATCAACATAGATATCCAAACAGACATCATCCACATTTCACTACTTTTATAGCTGTGCATCGATGATTGGAGGAAACCGGGTCCTTTAAATTCAGTAAACACCATTTTGGTGCGAATAGAACAAGAAGAGATAATGTTACGTAGGAACAAATTCTTGAACAATTAGCAGCAGATCTTTCTACCAGCACTGGGGCTATTTCTCATAGGTTACAACTGTCACAATCAACAGTAAGTCGGATAGCACGTGAACAACCATTCTATCCATTTCGCCTATAGAAAGTGATGGCCCTAGATGCTGGTGATTATGGCCCTGTGAATGGTTTTTATGGATGTATGAAGGAGCAAACGACTTTCCTAGATATGTTCTATTCACGGATGAGGCATGTTCCACAAGAGATGGATATTTCAATAGTAAGAACAGCCATTTATAGGATGAACAAAATCCGCATGGAATTTTTCGAAAAGGCTACCAATGAAAGTTTTCAGTGAATATTTGGGTAGGTATGATCGAAAATCGTATCGTTGGACCATATCTTCTTCCTCTCCGTTTGAATGGGCAGAACTACCGAGTGTTTCTTAAACATGTTTTACCTGGGCGAAAATAAAAAATTATAACTTTAAATTAGCAAGTTGATAAACCCTGAATAGTGTACCAATTTTGAAATTTTTTCTTTCAGGAATTTTGGAGAAAACAAATTAAATCTTAATTTTTCGAAATGTGGTGAGGAATCTGTAGTCGGAGTTTGTCGGTCTCATTCTGACTCACCCTGTATATATAAATGAAGTGTTATTTTTCTTGAAAATAATGAGAACAGATTTTTTCAAATTAGAATTGTGTTCATTCATTTTTGAGGACCTAGTCTAAAAAATAATGATCATTCCAATAAATCAAAAAACTACTTTGTACACTTTATAAAATATATTTGAAAAAACCACTGAAAATAACCGAGGGTAATATCATAAGTGCTAGGGGTTTTATCGCTCAATTTTTTTTTCAAATGTTCGAGAAATCATTTTGCCTGGAAATTTTACTGAGTGCGACTTGCGGTCTTATTATCTGATTAAACTACGAAATCGAACAGCCTGGGAAAAAAGGTATGTTCAAAAGTGGTTCTCATTGATCATCGAAATATTAAAAAGATACATCTTTCATCTGATCATTAAAAAAATGGTGAAAAGGCCACGGCACGCGGTGTTTCCAGGCGGTCACCCATCCAAGTACTAAACGTGCCGGACGTTACTTGACTTCGCGTGACAGTCTGGTTACCTAACCACTATCTATATAACCTGTGTATGATTTCCTGAGAATGTGGGAATTGGAAGGCTGAAAAGGTATATTTGAATTCCAATATCAAATAACTGTATGTAGTGAGCTCCAAATTCCTTATTCAATCAATTTTGCATTTCATGTTTCCTTATAGGAATTGAATGCGTTGACATATAATTTTGACAGGACCTAGTATAGTTTTATCACTATAAAACTGATCTGATTTGTTCTCTGTTTGAAATTTCGGCCATTTGAGTGGTTCCAAAATAATAAGGGAAATAGTTGTTGATAATTATTTGTTATTTGTGTAGACATTTATCTCATTTTTCTGCAATCCCAACACCATTTCAACTGGTTTCATTCTGTCCTGGCTAGATCAGGGTACACCTGAAATGATTATGGATAGTTTGTAGACCAACTGACAGATAACAAATGAAAAATATTCTTTCTGTTTCTTATATTTTGAATAATTTTTAAACTTTTTTATTCCAGGATTTCTTCGAAAGGTTGGGAACCTACGATGATGGCTTCGACATTTGGGGCGGAGAAAATTTGGAAATATCTTTTAAAACTTGGATGTGTGGAGGTACTCTGGAAATTGTCCCATGCTCCCATGTTGGTCACATTTTCAGGTAAAATGATTTCTTTCTCAACATACGAATTTACTTAAACACTTGTTGGATATATTCCAAGTGCTTCAGAGTGTGCTTGGGTGCCGTATGAAAAAAAAAACAAGCTTGGGTATTCCAATACTTATTTCAGCGATAAAATACTCTCCGTTCAGTCATTACAGACTTGTTGAACAGTTTTTCGGAGGCTCAACTCTTAGTGGTATGTGCTATGTAAATTTCTCCCAAGTTGATATATAAGATGAGTTGAGATGGATGGATATCATTGGTGTTGAAGCAAAGGATGCAAATCAATCAATACTTTCCTAGAGGCGTTGAGAGTATAGGTGGTGATGGTTCGTGTAAAGTTCTCGATTCGGTCGATTTGTTACGTTGATTGATGCACTCACATAGAGAACAAAACGACTTCATTTTCTGCACAAGACAGACGTAAAATAATGAAAACTTAAACAATAAAAAACAGTAAGAAAAGTTCAGTGTAGAGAACGGAGATGCCTTGCAATGGGTATTCTCAAGTTTATTATATCTCGTCTCGGTGGTATTTGTCCTTTTCTGTCCCCGCAACCCGTATCGTCCAACCCTAATCAGCACACATGGTGACAGTTTCAATATTAGGAGGGGCACTTGAATATTGGGGTAACGTTCATAAACAAAAGATAAGGCGAAGTCACACCGGTTCGGAACAAATGAAGGATGTTCATATTGTGGTTAACATTCATACGTGTATTGCTAGTCAAGAATGGGACATACTGTAAAAATTCCATTTATTACACAAAAAATATTGTGATGCATCATTCAGAAGAAAAATTAAATTACACATTCAGAGAGAAAAAAACGCATTACACCCGAGTCCATAACTGCTGAATGAAGTACATTAATATACAAACATAAATATTTTGCTCGGCAACTATTAGAAGAATATATGAGTTCAATGCCTAAGAGCTGATCACTGATCCAATCCGAACTGAAACATGGTGAGTTTGTGGATATGGCACATCGATGAGGCCTTCCTATTCTTGTCGAGTTGTAGGTTATTTGATGAATTTTTCAAGGCTTCATATTCGCGTTCAGCATCATCTGTTCGAGAACGTGGATAATTATTTTATGAACATTAAAGTTCTCCAAGATAATTATTTTGTCTGATGGACGGTTTTGAAGGAGGAAGTCAAATTTAAGAGAAATACCCAAAAAGGGTACTGTAAGATGGGTCATTCAAAGGCAAGTGGACGCAGCAGGGAAACTCTCTCTTTGGAAAATGTTAGTTTAAACTACATAATATTGAATTATTTTGGCTTCAAGTTCCCTTCTCGATGGTATGAGAGATTGTTCCGCAAAAAATAAAAATGCCACCATTGAAGCTGAAACGAGAGTAGAGTTCATAACCAGGGTATAGCGGTGAAGATAACGAATATTTTTTGTATTTCCTGCAATTTATCAAAATCGTAGAGGACCCTCAAAGGTGTATTCTGAGACAAAAAATATTTTATTTTAAATTTATTTCCTTTAAAAAAGTTGTATCTTTATACTGTTAACATTGTAAATTGCTACATTCTATGGATTTCTCTTGTTTTCACCCGAACAGTAAGCTCTGGTGGTGACCTTGTAGGTCAAAAGCGCTAGACTACGATTTTGATAAATTTTGCAGGAAAACTAAAACATATCTGTTCATTCTTTCTCGCACATTCAGCTCTACTACTTCCTTCAAGATATCTATTGTTGTTGTCTCGAGATTGTGCTTGGCAGCATTTATATTTGTATTCAGACAGTAGATGTTGCTCAGGTCGATTCGCGAGGAGTATCCCTCTCCCAGAAATCCGATTGGAAAAGTAATGCAATATAAAGTTGATATATTATTAATAAAAAAAAAATCGAAATATCAGATGGAATTTTGATCTTTAAATGTGTGTATAGTATCAGTGGTGTTCTGTAAAACTAATATATTGTTGAGAGATAAGTGCCATGTGAAGTGGAATGAATAGAAAAATCGAATTTAAACGGTTTTCTTCACATAAAGGATTCAATATAAAATTGAACCAGAGAAAGGTAGATCTCAGGTGAAAAACAACTACTTTCCTGGCAAATACCACGCAGAACGTTGAATGATATTCACCTGAAAATCCATGCATACTTCCATAAAATATCAATGGACATTGAATGCAAATGTACCACGCAGAACGTTGCAGAGAACTTTCTGATAAGCTCGATTATGTTTAATTTAAGTCGTGTTCACCTAACAATCCGCATACCGGTTTCAGGCTTCTTGGCCCTCATCAGTACGGTAGTCAACCAGCCAAAAGTCAAGAACTCTGGCTGAAGTGAGACACAACGTAAACAAACCATCATCGATCTTGTAACACCTATAGGTACGCCGGAAAGATAAACTTTAACTGGCGGTACCTAGTGACAGAAAGAAACACTCCGAAATCTCCACCTCGATAGGTTTCTAAATAAAGATTCCTTCTCAGTAGGATGGCAAGCCCGTCTAGCATATAGTAGAGATCAGTGCCATGTGAAGTGGAATGAATAGAAAAATCGAATTTAAACGGTTTTCTTACATAAAGGATTCAATATAAAATTGAACCGAGAAGGTAGATCTCAGGTGAAAAACAACTACTTTCCTGGCAAATACCCGCAGAACGTTGAATGATATTCACCTGAAAATCCATGCATACTTCCATAAAATATCAATGGACATTGAATGCAAATGTTTCTTTCTGATAAGCTCGATTATGTTTAATTTAAGTCGTGTTCACCTAACAATCCGCATACCGGTTTCAGGCTTCTTGGCCTCATCGTACGAGTAGTCAACCAGCCAAAGTCAAGAACTCTGGCTGAAGTGAGACACAACGTAAACAAACCATCATCGATCTTGTAAACCTATAGGTACGCCGGAAAGATAAACTTTAACTGGCGGTACCTAGTGACGAAAGAAACACTCAAATCTCCACCTCGATAGGTTTCTAAATAAAGATTCCTTCTCAGTAGGAGTGGCAAGCCGTCTAGCATATAGTGAGGGATAAGTGCCATGTGAAGTGGAATGAATAGAAAAATCGAATTTAAACGGTTTTCTTCACATAAAGGATTCAATATAAAATTGAACCAGAGAAAGGTAGATCTCAGGTGAAAAACAACTACTTTCCTGGCAAATACCACGCAGAACGTTGAATGATATTCACCTGAAAATCCATGCATACTTCCATAAAATATCAATGGTACCGCCAGTTAAAGTTTATCTTTTCCGGCGTACCTATAGGTGTTACAAGATCGATGATGGTTTGTTTACGTTGTGTCTCACTTCAGCCAGAGTTCTTTGGACTTTTGGCTGGTTGACTACTCCGTACTGATGAGGGCCAAGAAGCCTGAAACCGGTATGCGGATTGTTAGGTGAACACGACTTAAATTAAACATAATCGAGCTTATCAGAAAGAAACATTTGCATTCAATGTCCATTGATATTTTATGGAAGTATGCATGGATTTTCAGGTGAATATCATTCAACGTTCTGCGGTATTTCCGGAAAGTAGTTTTTCACCTGAATCTACCTGATTCAATTATATTGAATCCTTATGTGAACGTTTTTTCATTCATTCAACTGCAATCTCCACTGCTGACCCTTTGAAAATCTTTGTTAGAAACTATCGAGTAATTTCGGAGTGTTCTTTCTGTCCTAGGTACCGCCAGTTAAGTTATCTTTCGGCATTAAGGTGTTACAAGATCGATGATGTTTCGTTGTGTCTCACTTCAGCCAAGTTCTTTGAACTTTGGCTGTTGATTTCTCCGCTGAGAGCGAAACTTCATGTGACACGACAAATAACATATCGGCATCGAAAAAACATTTGCATTCAATGTCCATTGATATTTTATGAAGTATGCATGGATTTTCAAGGTGAATATCATTCAACGTTCTCTGGTATTTCCGGAAAAGTAGTTTTCACCGAATCTATCTGGATTTTTATCCTTTATGAAGAACGTTTAATCGATTCTATTCATTCCATTCACAGTTTATCTCTATAGCAGACGACAATAGATCTTTTTGAACATGATGAAGATTTTGTGTTTCTTTGTCACTGGTACCGCCGGTTAAGTTTCCTTTCCGCGTCAAGGTGTCAAGATCGATGATGAGTTGTTACGTTTGTCTCACCGAATCTTGACTTTGCTGATTATTCTCCTATGATGCAACTTGAATTGAAGTGAACAGATAAAGTAAACATAATCAGCTTATCGAAAACATTGCATTCAATTCCATTGTTTATGGAAGTATGAATTTCAGTGAATATCATTCACGTTACTGGATTGCGAGATGTTTTCACCTGAGATCTACCTTCTTGATTCATATATTGAATCCTTTATTGAAAACTGTTAAATTGATTTTCTAATATATTGTTAACACAAAAAAAACGTATAATTATTCACGAAATAGTTTTCCATTTCAAGGGAATATTGCGTTATTATCAAGCCATTCAGTGGGTGGGTGAAGAGGCGATCATAGAGTAGGACTAATATATTGTTATGATATTGAATTTGTGGTGGAAAGTTTGCATAAAAACCTGCTATGAAATTCTATTTTTCTGAATGTTTGAACCTTTGTAACTTTAGCCATTTTTAATCAACTCAGACATTTTAAGAGTGGCAGATGAGTTGTATTCTGATTTTTTTGTTATGTTTCAATTATTTCATCTAATATCTATTTGATTTAATTGAGTAGAGAAATAAAAATAAAATTATTTATCAATAAAAAAACATATAAGAATTCAAAAATGAAATGAAAATTAAGTTATTTATCAGTAAAAAACATCCTGTATAGGAATTCAGAACTGAAATGAAATGGAATATGACAGATGTCAATGATTTTGAAAATAGATGAAATATGAGTTTTTAAAACTGAAAGAAAGAAAATAATGTCATTGAGTAGATTCAAATCAATTATAATGTTTGGAGAAAATATTTTGGAAAAAGAATGTACCATAGTATAATTAAGTGAAAAGTATTGTGTCTGCAATCTCAAAAGTGGAATCTTATGAAAATTAACGGATGTGATTGGATAGTTTGAAAAAGGACAGTTTCCAAGAGATGGATATTGGAGAAAATGGAAAAGGTGAGAATGCAAAGAAACTTTTGAGGAAAGATGTTTTGAAATTTTAATATCGAAAAGTATTGAGAAAAACTGATAAATTAATTATATAATTGATATAAATACGTCGAGACGAAACCTAATCAAAACTCAGTGAGAAGAAGGTGAAGTCTTCAGATAAGAGAAATACCTAATGAAAGCGAGATTGAAAATCCTGAATCCACCGATGCAGTTCTTCCTGCCAACATTGTAAACAGTACCACAAATCAACCAGAGTTAAATCCACCAGGACACTTGAAGTGAGTGGAAATATTCCATAACAAGATCACAAATAATTCCCTGAGAATTTACATGAACAAAGTGAAATTTCTATCCAGACTATCAGCAATTATTTCAAGTCATACCAAAGTGATTAGAATTCTAATTTTAATTTTATCAAGATACAGACTTTTAATGATTCATAACGAAATTTAATTCAATAATTTTGAATTGCTTATAAAATAGTATGAGGTGGTTTTCTCCTAGTCATGGATAGAAATTAATTAAATTTTGAATACTGATACAAAATATGAAATCTAAACATTTCTATTGAGTGAATTCTATTAAATAAAACTACATAATCGTTTTCTGGGTCTATTATATTTATTCATAATTACATATTGACAAAAGAAATAGTATTACTTATATTGACATCAAGCAAAGAAAAAAGCCCAGCTGCAACCCTCTTGAGATAAAGACGATTATCTCTGCTAGGCGTCACCGACTGAGTTAGCAGAGATAAAGTGAGAAGGTAAAAAACTAAAAGAAAGAGATAGTATTTTAATAGCCGGGCATATATTGGATACAATAAGTAATATTGATATCACAATTTATATATATATATATATATATATATATATATATATATATATATAGTTATGATATTAAAAATATGTTAAATATAAAAATTTGATATATTGATATTTATACATTACATGAATACCTGCTATGATTGTTTTCACAATTTTTCTGTATACTTTGCATCTTATAGTCAACGCAGATGATCTAAGAGTTTAGCAGTGAAGCTTTTATATTATCATCATTATGTTTCCAACAATCCATTTAATTTGCACAACCTATAAAAGAATAGAAATTAAAAGCCAACAAACAAATTTTTCGAATTCAAATAGACAAAAATAATCTACAAGCAAGAACATCCTGTATGCAAATTTTGAATCACAAGGAAACATGACAAGGAAATTTCAAACTATTTTCATTGGAAATCAAAAAAATATCAAATTTGAGAACATAAAATTGGTAGATGTGAATTTTTAACAGTTCTATATGAATAATATCATGTGTAGATATATAAATTGTAAATAAAATATGTATCATAGATTAGAATTAGAAAATGTGTTTTTAAAAAGAGTATAAAGAGTGAAAACTTGTACTGGAGAACAAAAAGTGATGGTTGCCAGGAAAAGAGGAAAATAAGGAGTAGAAAAAAAAAAGAGAAGCCGTGTTGAGAAATTTGTGAAAAAAAATCTACGCAAATAAGCTGACAATAGAAGTATAGCTGCGATTGGATACTTGAAACCAAATCAAGAAACAACCAGGCCCAGATTCGACAAAGCAATCACTTACCTCCAATTCAGATTATATTTTATGTACATGACGTAACCAGCAGCAAGGGGGCTCAACGTTAGCAAACTTCACTTCCAATAGCCACCGAATAATCCAGGACTCGAGTGAGTGCACAAGCTGAACTTACAACAGGTAATTTATCAACAAAAACTAAATAAAGTGATAATATTCGGGTCAGACACTTTTTGGTTTATTTTTAATAACACCTATTCACAGTGGTGAACTTTCTTTCTTATTCATTATTATGATATCAATATAACCTCTAAATATTTATTTCAGATTGTGCCTTGTTTGCGCATGAGCAAGTTTATTTGATGTTGTTCAATTTGATTGGTTGAATAATATTCACTAATAAGATAGATATCGCAGGGATAGGTATTTCAAGAATTGGTTTGAATAAAAGAATAATCATTTAACTATATTCTGGACTCATTATTTATCATTTGTCCATATTACAAGCTATATTTCCATAAAAACAGTACATTGACTTCAAGCAAAACAACTACATAGCGCAACTGCAATCTTCCTGGGATAGAGACGATGATCTCTACATAGGCGTACCGACTGAGCTGGAGAAAGTTCATGAAAGAGAGGTAAATAGTGTATTGAAAAGGGGTAAGAGCATCATAGCCGGAGTTAATTGTTGTGATAGGTATTTGTTGAGCAGATAGATAAAAATAATTATAATAATAATTATATAAACAAATACAACACATCATAACAATATATATATATATATATATATATATATATATATATATATATATATATATATATATATATATATATATATATATATATATATATATATATATATACATATTATATATATATATATATATACAAAACTAGTGATATTGGGGTAAACAATAATGAAAAAGTAAACTCTTTAAGGTAGATCAAGGAATAAAACGAAGTTCACAGTTACGACAACCACATTAGCGTTGTTTAAAATTATATAAATATAAATGTGTACTCTATGTGGTGTGACAAGTGAAACTGACAGGTTAGTAATGAATCTCGCATTATATTTAAGCCAACGACACCTGACGGGTGTCACTTGGAAATAGTAACAGTGGTACCAACTGATGTTACCAGGTGGCGGTAATGTTAAAAAGAACTATTATTTTATATCACATTGTTGTCAATTTTGATTGATTTCCAAAGACAATAAATGAGAGATCTTACTCAAATGGTTAATATCTATTTTTTTTTCATTATATATATATATATATATATTTATATTTTATATTACATTGTTGTCAATTTTGATTGATATATAAAGACAATAAATAAGTTATTAGATCTCACTCAAATGGTTAATACCTGTTTTTTTATTTATACAATTGTTTTGTTGGGAAATTAAAGCCGTTTCTAAGAATGTTCTCTAAGATGTATGTGACTCTGTCGCTAGCACATTCACTGAATCGTAATTCATCTGGTGGTCAAATTTATCCACATGTTCTGCCAGAGCACATCTTTCAGGATGCAATCTGCAGTCACTTTTATGAGAAATTATTCTGTTCGATAATGATCTTCGCGTTTGACCAATATTATCATTGTTTATTACAACAATGACAAGGAATACTATAAATTACATTTGACATTGATAGTAATGGAGTTTTATCTTTGACTTCAGAATAAATTGATCAGATTGTTAGAAATGTTTTATATGATATTTTAAATTTTTCAGGACTGTGAAATAATCTAGAGAGTTTAGGGTGATCTCTCTTATATATGGTGATGACGTAAAAAAAGGTGGAGTAGGCGTATTGTTGGTTTCATCGTTGTTTGAGACAATGTTCGAGTTATTACTGTTTGAGGTTAGTACTTCTGAGTAAGACGAAGTATTATCTGAATTTCATAGAAAAATATGTTGATGATATTATATTAGCATTACCGAATGATGGTGTTGATGAGATTCTCGATACTTTCGATAGCTACGATCCTCATATCCAGTTCACAATTGTAACTAACAGCGAAAATTCCGTACCATTTCTTGATACCAAGCTTATACGGACAACAGAAAACAAGCTACTGGTAGATTGGTATGGGAAACCATGCAGCTCAGGTAGATACCTGAATTACCATCCATATCACAAACAGTCTATGGCTTGGCAAAACATATAAAATTAAGAGTACTGAAAATCTCAGATCCTAAAATCCATAAAGAGAATTCAAACATTATCTTTAACCTTTCCTTAGATAATTAATATCCAAGAACTTTACTCAGTAACATTCCACATGATACTTCGTCTCACTTAGAAGTACTAACCTTAAACAGTAATAAAAATTGTCTCAAACAACGATGAAATAACAATACGCTTACTCCACCTTTTTTCACGTCATTACCATATATAAGACTAAACTCTCCAGATTATTTAACAATCCTGAAAACTCTTGAATGTCATATAGAATGGTTCTAACAATCAGATCAATTCATTCAAAAGTTGACTTTCAATGTCAAATGTAATTTATAGTATTCTTTGTCATGGTTGTAATAAACAATATATTGGTCAAACGCAAAGATCATTATCGAACAGAATAATTTATCTTAAAAGTGACTGCAGATTGCATCCTGAAAGATGTGCTCTGGCAGAACATGTGAATAAATTTGACCACCATTTTTTCTGAATAATGCTTTATGTATATCAACATTTTCTACAAAAACAAATTCTTATATATTCCTGGCTAATAAGTGATTTCTAATAAATGACTAATTTTTGGATATTGCTCGAAAAAATTAGAAGGCTGTTAACGAAAATGTTAAGTTAACGAAAATGTTAATAGCAAAATTATTGTTGCTTGTTTCATAAGTTTTATAATATACATTCCAAAATAAGCTCTTATATCCTGTGGGAATATTTACTAAATGCCATTCGTGATTTCATGAAAATTTGAATGTTGATATACAACATAATCACAATTTATCTGAACAAGAGAAGTAATAATTAAACCCCATCGAAAATCTGTTGGAAAATATTGGGAGGCATTTTAGAGCCTTGCAGTAGCCCGCAGTTACTTTTGAGCTGGGGGAGAAATTAGTCCAAATTTGGGAATCTATTCATCATAAGCAAACAAGGACTCCGATATTGAGTTGATTTTACTGCGGTATATTCACCTATAACAGAGCAATATATTCCAAGATATTATATTTTACTAATATAACAAATATAATGGAAAAAGTGGAGGAATTCGATTTTCAATTTCCACTACTTACTCGCGTTTTCATTATAAAAAAATCACGGATTTCGAAAAAAAATTAGGTGTTTTGGTAAAAAGAGTTAATAGTTTGGTGCTAAATTGAAATATTGGCAACTGTGAATATCACTATGCAGCTCATGCATTGCGATCTTAAAAATTGCATCAGCTGATCGTCTCGGTGCCGTTCGCTTTTACGCCGATACAAAATTGCATATCGTAAAATATTTCCATATTCTTAATGCAGTACCCGAACTTGACTAGAAAATTAAATGACATCAAATTTACGTAAAATTATCCCAATAGTTGACAATTTGAAGCTATGTGTGCGCTAAATCTACTCCTGTGAGATATCAACGCCATTCTACTGAAACATTAGTAAAAATTGTGGCAACACTGCCTTCTTTAGTCCAGATACATATTCAACATTTAGCGTTCAACAAAGCCAACCCAAGATGTTCACACCAGATGATGCAGAATGATTATTGGCAGATACTGATATCTTATCTATTTATTCGTTATATTTATATGTAGTTTGCTGGATAATGATCTTATATCAGCTTTTAATTTATTTATAATTTATCATTACTATTAGTAAATATTTCATATCTCATTACCTTTGATGTATTTTCCCATGCAAGTAATGGCAATATTTATGTAGTTTATTAGTTCTCATGAGCTTTTCATTTAAATAAAATTCTTCGTGATATACCTACGTATAATCATTATTTGTATAAAGTTTAGATAGTCGGTATGATAAAACTAATTCATAAAGGTGGTGCTTGTTCGAACCACATCGTAAGTCTTCGCAATATCATGAGTGTATCTGCGTAACAACTGTTTTTATACATGGGACATTAGTAGG
This sequence comes from Gonioctena quinquepunctata, assembly GCA_018342105.1. NCBI lineage: Eukaryota > Metazoa > Arthropoda > Insecta > Coleoptera > Chrysomelidae > Gonioctena > Gonioctena quinquepunctata. The sequence goes on along the minus strand of JAFIRS010003240.1, from coordinate 85,939 downwards.
TTAGGTCAATGAGTACTTTTAAAATCTCGCCTTATATCAAAGCTGTTATTGAATCTCTTGGAAACATCATTCTGTGTACGTAGACACTAGTGAGATAAGAGTTTGGAAACACTGCCTCCACAATCATCTCTCAAATGTCTATGTGGAACAACTATTTTTTCACGAGAGCAATATGCCCTGATGGGATCGCGACGTGGCCTATCTCAATACGTTTTCGAATTCGAATAATTGACTGATTTTAGTTGAAGCTGTTATTTTTTTCCCGCCTATACGAATACAATGGAATGTTTATTACAGAAAGCGATCACCATATAAATGGAGAAAAGGAGTTAATGTTCTTCGAAGAAATTCTGTACGTCTGGCAGAAGTCTGGCTGGATGAATATGCGAAATACTACTATCAAAGGATAGGAAATGAAAAGGATGACTACGGCGACGTGGGAAAAAGAAAAGAATTGCGAAAGAATTTACAATGTAAAAGTTTCAAATGGTACTTAGATAATATTTATCCAGAACTGTTTATTCCTGGAGAGGCTGTTGCCAGTGGGGAGGTGAGTTCATGAAATTTCGTTTCCTACTCTATTTTTTATTCATTTATTGGATTCATTGGATAAAGTACTAGTTATGCTGAATCAATGAAACATATGTTTCATTGTATCTCCGTATATATTTATTATATATATATATATATATATATATATATATATATATATATATATATGAGTCAGAATAAGACAAACTCCCACTACAGATTCCTCACCTCATTTCGAGGTGAAAAGTTGCCATCAAAGTATGTCCTAAAATGCATCTCCTCTGAGATACAGGGTGTTGAAAGTACGAAAAAAATTTAAATTTAATTTGTTTTCTCCAAAATTCCTGAAGGAAAAAATTTGAAACTTGGTACACTAATCAAGGTTTATCAACGTGCTAATTTAAAGTTATAATTTTTTATTTTCGTAAGCCAGTGGCGTAGTTACGATGGTATGTGGTTATATGTTCCTTCATATTTTCTTGGGACAAGTGAATGGACAAATGAGCGTTTGACTTCAGTTCAACTCATCGATACTCAACCTAAAAGTCATTACATTCCATGTGCCTAAAAGTGGAGGTGTCTGAGATAATTGAGAAAAACTGAAGATAGAGACATAATATTTCCTATGTGCAATAATCGCATGATGCTCATTTTTCATCGGATTATGTGTCAACCTCTTGAATATTTTTTATTGTTGGGAGAATCGGAAATAATGACACCGATAACTCCTTTTTTCATTCATCATATTATTTGATCGAATCGATGTCGCGGATTCACTAATATGTTACCATACTTTCTTGCATATGATTGTTTTGACAGATCTACTGACAAATAAACCCAACCTCAAATTCATAATACTCCACTTAGATGAGAGTTAAGGTCTGAAATAATTTTTGCGAAAAACTAAAGATAAGTACTCTTAATTTGTTGAAGTTTATGTTATGTTACGTTATGAGTATCATTATCAAAGCCATTTCTGTTTGAATTATCTAGGAAAATATTATCCAATCAACATGTTTTTGATGAAGAAAAACAATTATTATGTATTAATATCTACTTACATGATAGAAACGGTTTAGTGGATACACTACATAGAAACAAACAAGGCATCAAAGCAAATGTTCAAATGGATCACCATTTTGTTCAATACACAATTGGCATCTCTGTCGCACGCTTTGGAATATTCCTGGTGTATCCTGTATTAACGTACATGCTGCTAAAATTCTTGCCGTTAAATCTTCCACAGATTCTACAGGTGTTTCATACACTAGGGATTTAAGGTATCTACACAAAAAAAGTCTAGTGAAGTTGAATCCGGAGAACATGCAGGCCAATGTATGAGACCACGTCTACCTATCCACCGATCAAGGAATGTTTGATCAAGAAATTGACGAACGATTCTTTGGAAACGGGCGGGTGCTCCGTCATATTATTACCACATTCTTTTACGAACCAATAGAGGTACGTCTTCAAGTAGCCCAGGTAAAATATGTTCAAGAAACACTCGGTAGCTCTGCCCATTCAAACGGGGACGAAGAAGATATTGTCTAACGATACGATTTTCGATAATTCCCACCCAAATATCCACTGAAAACTTTTTTTGGTAGTCTTTTCGAAACATTCCATGCGGATTTTGTTCATTCCATAAATGGCTGTTCCTACTATTGAAATATTCATCTCTTGTGAAGCATACCTCATCCGTGAATAGAACATATCTAGGAAAGTCGTTCGCTCCTTCATACATCCTCAAAAACCATTCACAAAAAATCTACGAGGGCCATAATCACCAGCATCTAGGGCCATCACCTTCTGTAGGCGAAATGGATACAATAGTTTTTCACGTGCTACCCGACTTACTGTTGATTGTGACACTATACGAAATAGCCCGATTGCTGGTAGAAGGATCTGCTGCTAATCGTTCAAGAATTTGTTCTTTCATAACATTATCTCTTCTTGTTCTATTCGCACCACAATGGTGTTAACTGAATTTAAAGGACCCCGTTTCCTTTGATCGTCGATACACAGCTATAAAAGTAGTGAAATGTGGATGATGTCTGTTTGGATATCTGTGTTGATATAATTCAGCGGCGGCTCTGGCATTCCCCCCTGTTTCACCATAAACAAAATGCATATCTGTATATTCTTCAGATGAATAATCCATTTTGAAACGATGTTCACTGACTAAAATGATGACAGATGACTTAACAATAATACAAACTGTTTTGCGTTACTGTTAATTATGTCTAATGTAAATATCGATATATCAGTGCATTTCTACCGGAAACAATGAAAAAAGGCTACGTTTCTTTGTAGTTCCAAATATCGTGTATGTTTTATGCGTTGATCAGTGGTGTACTGGAGAGCCTACCACAAACTAGCATGAAAGGCTCGACTTTGCAACTAGTTATCACGAATCGAAAGAAATCATTTGAGTAGATATTAATACACAATAATTGTTTTTCTTCATCAAAAACATGTTGATTGGATTATATTTCCCTAGATAATTCAATCAGAAATGGCTTTGATAATGATACTCCAACATAAACTTCAACAAATTAAGAGTACTTATCTTCAGTTTTTCGCAAAAATTATTTCAGACCTTAACTCTTATCTAAGTGGAGTATTATGAATTTGAGGTTGGGTTTGTTTCTCAGTTGATTTGTCAAAACAATCGTATGCAAGAAAGTATGGTAACATATCAGTGAATCCGCGACATCGATTCGATCAAATAATATGATGAATGAAAAAAGGCGTTATCGGTCTCATTCTGACTCACCTGTACTATGTTTCCGATTTTTCCAACAATAAAAATGTTCAGGATGTTGACGCATATTCCGATATGTTGTGAGAAATAAGCATTATGCGATTATTGCACATAGGAAATTATGTCTCCACTAAGGACATATCCTCAGTTTTCCTCAATTATCTCAGAAACCTCCACTTTTAGGCACATGAAATGTCATGACTTTTAGGTTGAGTATCGATGAGCCGAACTGATGTCAAACACTCATTTGTCCATTCCCTTGTCCCAAGAAAATATAAAGGAACATATGATCACATACCGCGTAGTTACGATCTACTTAAATGATTTCTTTCGATTCGTGATAACTAGTTGCAAAGTCGAGCCTTTCATGCTAGTTTGTAGTATGCTGTTCAGTACACCACTGATCAACGCATAAAACATACACGAAATTTGGAACTACAAAGAAACGTAGCCTTTTTTCATTGTTCCCGGTAGAAACGCACTGATATATCGATACTTACATTAGACATAATCAACAGTAACGCAAAACAGTTTGTTTTATTGTCAAGTCATCTATCATCATTTCAGTCAGTGAACATTATTTCAAAATAGATTATATATTTGAAGAATATACAGATATGCATTTCGTTTATGGTGAAACAGGGGGAATGCTAGAGCCGCTGCTGAATTATATCAACATAGATATCCAAACAAACATCATCCACATTTCACTACTTTTATAGCTGTGTATCGACGATTGAAGGAAACGGGGTCCTTCAAATTCAGTAAACACCATTGTGGTGCGAATAGACCAAGAAGAGACAATGTTACGGAAGAACAAATTCTTGAACGATTAGCAGCATATCCTTCTACCAGCACTCGGGCTCTTTCGTATAGGTTACAAGTGTCACAATCAACAGTAAGTCTGGCTTACGAAAATAAAAAATTATAACTTCAAATTAGCACGTTGATAAACCTTGATTAGTTTATCGAATTTGAAATTTTTCCTTCAGGAATTTTGGAGAAAACAAATTAAATCCCAATTTTTTTCGTACTTTCGACACTCTGTATCTCAGAGGGGATGCATTTTAGGACATACGTTGATGGTAACTTTTCACCTCAAAATGAGGTGAGGAATCTGTAGTCGGAGTTTTTCGGTCTTATTCTGACTCACCCTGTATATATACAATTACGATTTTTTTTTAAATTAATCACGGCTACTTCCCAGTGGAAGAAAAAAATCAATATTCATGTTCTATGCCAACAATAACCAATGTAAAATCATAAATTTGATAAAATTTTTGCTCGTCAATTTATTATTTGAAATATTGATTTTTCGAATGAAAGGGGTAGTTTGCAGATTCAATTATTTCATTTATGATTCGAACATCCGAATTACCATCAAACATCAATCGTCGGTTTCGCAGTGCCGAACTGAGCTTACAAAAGTAGTGAAGACTATTGCTACTTCACCACATAATCTTCCTACAAAAAAATACATATACACAGACCAAACAATATGTTATACATTAACATAGTCTTTAGGTATCATCGATTGAAATCATTATACAAAAGAGGAATCTCAACCCATGCTCATGAATATTAACACAACTAGCTCATTACTTCGCTTAGATTCCTACAAAATAAAACAAAAATCATACTAAAGTCTTTCAACTGGCTTTTTGGTCTATTTTTCAACTGTATTTTTTGGTATAACGTAATTTTGGATGTTGTCGAACTACTGCTACACATACTCTCGCCACCCTATTTTAAAAAATCCCTTATCTGTAATATGTTCACTATTTACGAAACCTTATCTATTATCTACACTGCAATATACATTTTTTCCTATACAAAAATCTGCAATCATACTAGGCCTACACAATTTTTGAAAATAAACTTTCAACTTGATTCTTGCAAAATCCCCAAAACTCTTTTCAATTTATGAAAATGTGACTCTTTGTACTAGCCTACTGAAATACCACCATGAAAAACTGCAACGCCCTGCATGTGATGTCGTGCTCGCTATCGGTGATCGCCTGAGTTGTTAAAACGATGCTCTGAGCAGATTATACTAGTTGTGAAATTTTCCGAAGGAAACTCCACACAGAAGAAAATTTGAGCGGCTAAATTACCTTCCACACTCATTATGTTGATTGATAGGTTGTTCAATTCATGCTACTAACTTAACTTTCCACTACTTCCGATTAAAAGTGCATTGATTTCTCAACTAATGAATATGAAAGTTAATAAGTCATTGAAATATGTGAATTGCTAATAGAGTAGGTAACCATTATTGTAGTATCTTCTACCATCATTGATAATGACATCTAATCTACTGAAATTATTTAGGTGAAGTGATTTTTTTTCTGAACTGCCATAATCAATTCGAAACCGAAATATTATATTTTTACTACAGCAACCGAATAGAGATCATAATTTAAAATATTCCGATCTCTCAATTTAAAATATTCCTTCCAGATCTGTTGAACAGATTCATACCGTCATCACCATTTTGAATACTATTATATTTTTACTACAACAACCGTATATAGATCTGAATTTAAAATATTCCTTCTAACAGATTCATATCGTCATCACCATTTTGAATACTATTTGAATTGTTATCGTTGCCCGAATCCAAGAAACTATGTTGAATATTTTTTGTATTGGTATCAATTGTATTTTTTCTGCACATAGAAGCCAAATAAGCTTGTCTTTTACAGTAAATGTGAGTAGAGTTTTTACAAAAACCTTTATTGTTGGTGTATATCAGGTTTGGCCTACGTTCGTCATACGGCTGCGTCCTGCCTACGCTCTGATTTTCGTTTCCTGCTTCACCTGCACTTCCTTCTGCGTTTCCATAGGTCGACATTTTGAAAGAATTGACGCCTTCTTGCAAAACTGTTTTCACATTTTCTCTATCAACCTGTCAACGGGCTTATTAAACCGAGCGTTAGTTTATAAGTATCTTGTTCACCGAATTTGAAAATTACTCGACTTCATTTGATTTGAAATAATTGTTTTGGTGCACTTGGTTGATTGAACAGAGAATTATTTCACCGTGAATTAAATAAAACCGCTAGCGCGGCCAGTCGGAAAGGTAGATTTCATAATTTATTTATTGATTCTGAAATTTCCATCAATCATGTTTCAGAAAAAAGGGACATATTTTCATTAGAAAACACAAACAGCATTTCTATTTTTGTGTAAACCTTAAACTCTACCAAAGTTAATATTTCTATGTAATCTGATTCAAACCGAAAGAAAAAAGTATAACAAAACTGGTTTCCTTTCAGTTCGATTCCATAAAAAAATCTGTAAATTCAGATGCAAAACACTTCTAAAAATACAAAAGTTCTCACAGCATTGAACAAAAGCACACAAAGATATAGACAGTACTTACTAGGGTTTCTATCCCAATATCACTTGTGAAAATAATAACGAATTTTTATTTATATAGCTTTACTTTGAATTCTTGACAAATCCAATGATGTTCTGAACCATATAAGCTGATTGGCAGGAACAAAGGAACCTCTGAAAAAAGGAGCATACAAGGCAAACACAAAATATGAAATAATTGAAAATGAATTAACTTATAGTGATTTTCTGTTTGTGTGTACACACTAGAGCAAACGACCTATAGTTTGACAATATTGGTATGAAAATGAAAGGTTGAAAAAATCGTTCAATCTCTCTACAGCAGCCATTTTAAAACTACACAAATGATTCCGACCACCTTTGAACTCAGTCAAGATATTGATGAAAAGTATATGAAGCCAAGTTTTGTTTCATAATGAAAATACTCTATGCTCTGGGAGCATCATAATATCACCAATTCACTACACCATTTGAGTTTACTCTGAACGGATTAGATGAAGTGGTTCTGAGAAATGCCCATCATTATTGATTTTTCAGTGGAGAGTCTAGGAGGCACGTTGAGTTCCTGTGATACTGGGTTTCATTCAATTTCATTACCAGATTGAGATTTTTTTCAGTAACCCGCTGTGAATTCACTTTGACATATGAACATTTCGAAAATTATTCTCAATTACAGAGAATGGTCATTCATAACACTATATTTTTTGTTACAGTATGGACAATCCAAACATGATATAATATATAGGATTTCATTTAAAGAATAAAAAATAAAGTGCTTTCAAGTTTCAATCAACCCTGTATGAGAAAACGATAGATCTCAAATTAAAAACGGATAAGAGTCGAAATCTTCTGAAATATTCAGGACTACATGTGGGTTTTTTATCCTCATCATTTTCATCACTTTTTTTCTGTATAGATCCGAAACCTGGGATATGGTGGAAAAACTTGCCTAGATTCGCCCGCTAGAAAAAGTGATATACATAAACCGGTTGGCCTATATCCATGTCATCGCCAAGGGGGAAATCAGGTAAGTGGTCCATTTCACTTTTAACTGACTCTTGAACAATCAATCCTGAATTCGCATGTGATATATTTTTTACGAATAAGCAACAGAAATATGAAAATTTCTGTAGTAATTATATGCTCAGATGAATTGAAAATAATGATTGACACTGACTTTTCTGTATATATTTGACATTTCAACAACATACTACTAGCGGAAATATCCAATGGTACCAACATAATATAATCAAATAAAATACTCCAACAAATCTCCTATTTGAATATTCCTTGTAGCTCAATACACTTTAGAAATTTGACGAGGGTCAATGGCTTTGTAAGAGAGTCAGCTACTATATCATTCGTTGGTATATAAGATGGTTGGATTAGCTATATTCTGTCCTAGGAAATGGTGGCGCACATCAATGTGTATGGCTCTTGATTGATAGGAAGATTGAGTGCACCTTGATTGTCCACGAATATTTTGAGTGGAGTCTTCCTGGAGTAGGGAACTATTTCCTCTGACTAGCAGCGGACAGAGCCATATATTCCGCTTCAGTGGTGGATAACGCTGTTGTTGGTTGCTTTTTCGTCCCCCAAGATACGGATCCATTGCACATCAGGAATCCGATGACGGATTTTCGTTCATCAATATCACTGGCTGTCCCCTTCATATATCGGAGGAAGCGCTTCACTGCGCAGCTCCAGGGTTATTGTTGAACCGGCTAACGAAGCTGACAGCGAATGCTATGTCCGGTCTGGACATCTGCGACGCAAACAACAGTCTATCCACTGCCACTTTATATGGGATATTCTCCATCTTCTCCTCCTTATTCGGAAAACTGGGCTGCTGGTAGGTACTTGGGAAGCTTCACATTGGGATCAATTGGAGTTAACGCAGGGTTACAATTTTCCATATGAAATCGAGTTAAAACTTTGTCAATATACGCTTTCTGATGAATCCATAGCTTCCTCCTCTTTCTATCCCTTGAAATTTGGAATCCAAGTACGAATTTGACTCTACCAATGTCAGTCATCTTGAAGTTATCCGTCAGTTGAGATTTGACTTCTCGTTTAAGTTTCTGATCGTCAGGGAAGATTAGTAGATCATCAACCCAAACTGTCACAATAATTATCTTTTCCTGACTTGATTTGAAATAAACGCTGGGGTCTAATTTTGATTGTCTCAAATCGATATTTTTCCGTATAAACTCTTGGGTCGAAAGCTGATAGCCTCCAGGCTGACGCATATAGATCTCCTCAGTGAGATCCCCTTGAAGAAAAGCTGAAACTGCGTCCATCTGATCAATGTCCATATCTCTTTTAGCTGCCAGTGCCAAAAGATACCGATTGTCTGACACGTTCTTTTCTTCTATGTACCGTAGGATCAATTTGCTGTGAATCGGCACGATATGTTTTCATCATCCACTTGATCGCTGTCAAAATCGGTTGAATTATTTAAATGATCCTGGTCAGTCAAGTCATTTGCTGCTGAACTTTCTTCTTCGCCGGGTCCATCGCATGTCTCTACTGGAAAGTCACAAAGTCTATTTACCTTCACCAGTGGCGTCATTTGAAACTGCTGGAATATGATCAGCTTCTCGATCGTTCATGATTTGACCGTCCTGGTCATCATATATCAGAGGAAATCTTTTTTGGATTTGTCCTGAAGCTGTGATCCATTTTCATGTTCCGAAAAAATTACATCACGAGACACAAAAACTTGTGATTTCTTTGGATCATGAAGTCTGTACGCTTTACAATTGACACTGTAGCCAATTAGTATGCTGGGGCATGATTCGGGGTCCAATTTCTTCATGTTGGCAGCTGGAACATGAGCGTACACTCTGCACCCAAATGTACGAATGTGCTTCACGGTTGGCTTTCGTTGAGACAATAGCATGCCGTGTTTGCCGCCTCTGTCCAGAATTTGTGGGGAAGTCCCGAATCAGTAAGTAAACATCTGACCTTCTCCTCGATCGTGCGGTTTAAACGCTCCGCTTTCCCGTTTTGCTCGGGCGTGTGAGGAACGGAGGTCTGGTGTTCGATACCTGCAGCACAAATAATGTTCCATTTGATTGGAACAAAATTCACCTCCATTATCTGTTTTAAGCATTTTCATCTTCATACTAATTTGATTTTCTACAAACTTCTTAAAATTAACAAATATGTCAAAACCATGTTTTTCGCCAAAACATAACAGGAGGACATGTGGCTATAGTTATCCAAAAAGGTGAGCATGTATTGGGACACCGCTAGTGATTTCTCTAGTGGTCCAACTAATTCGGAATGAACTAACTCCAAAAGTCTAGTAGATTTATTTTAATTCAATGGAAATGGCAAACGATGACTTTTACTGACAGCACAAGTTTCACAAACAAATTCTTTCGGAATTTTATGGCGAAAATTCCATGAACTAATCCACTCTTTAACTTCATCAGATCAGGTAAATTAACATGTGCCATGTGCCTCTACCACAAAAGTTCTTCTTTAGGAGAGTTTGACCGACTCATAAAAGCTGATTGAGAGCAAAGGTCCAACCTGAACAAGTTGATTTCCAATGTAGCAAATGCCAAAATGCTGTCATTTGCATCATAGACTCGGGCACTATTAGAATCGAAGATAACTGTATTTCCCTTCTTCGCAATTTGGCTGACTGAAAGAAGATTTACACGTAAATCAGACACATAATAAACATTTCGAAAAGTAACATCTGAAGTGTTGCCCTTAACTGTGACAGGTAATTTTATATTACCAATGCTTCGTGTTTGCATGACATCCACACTGTTCGTGGTGCTTACATTCAGTTTTGCCGGGTAGTTTTATTCACAAAAGCTTTTCTATCCTTTGTCAAATGCGTGGAACATACCGAGTCTAAAAACCAATCTGAATCATCCGCAGAAGTTTGCACAGAAAGAGCGGTGTTCCTTGTTATCTTTGTTGACGTTCCCGGAAAACTGTTGCTTATCACAGTTCTTGGAAAAATGTCCATACCCGTTACATTCGTAACAACGGGGCCCGTTACATTTGGTACTAGAACAGTTTTTGTCAGAATCGGAACTGTTTTTTCAAACAGTTTCTTCGAACTGGAACTGGATTGACCGGTACTGAATTTTAAACTAGGATTTTTGCGATGTTGAAAACCATACTCTCTATTAGTTGTAGAAACATTTCGAAGGAGTTCAGTTTTATTCGCATCGGCGTTAATTTCAATAACGGAGGACTCTATTTCCATAATCATAGGCTGATAATTATTGGAAAACCAGCTAACAAAATAGCGGAAATATCCAATGGTACCACCATCATATAATAAAATAGTCCAAGAATTTCAGTAATCATCTTTTTTATTCCACTCACGCATTATTTTTGCCTGCTATGTGATATTGGTATAAAACTCTCTGGATTCAATTTCGTGGAATTCGTTAGCATCACAGTTTAAACTAGAAAAAAATAATCAAGAACATATATACATAGGAAAGAGTGCAAATTGAATCTTTTTCGTTGGGCCGTGGAGAATGGATAATTTTACCACACAGCGTTCCAAATCGAATAATATTATGCACAGTGTAGATTTTTTTGTTGCTTTTTTATTGTTTCAAACCCCGTTGACGGTTACTGTTGAAATGAATGATTTACGTAGATGATGAATATTTTATTGTTTCTAATAATCTATTCGAAAACTATTTTGTTTCTCTGCCTCATCAATCGTGATTCCAGAATATTCTCTGGGAAGTTCGGCCTATCAATTTATCATAGTGATTGGAACAAATCTAACAAATTTTCATTCTGCTGGATATTTTATACCTGATTAAGGCCGCCTACTTCGAATATTTTTGTTGTTGAATAATATGGATCAAATAGAAGGTGTCAAAGAAATTGTAGAACACTATTAGATGCATTTTGAATTTTTAAAATTTCTTCAGATAAACCGCAATATTTTTCATTTTCTTGGTACAAGAACCGACTGATGTTTCACCAAGTACCTAATGATGACCGTGAAATAACTAACCCAAATAATGTTCACTAATAATGCATTTATTTGTGTTCTTTATTCATTCAACGATTTTAACTAATCTAAAAAAAAACAATTTGAATGAGTTATTTGTGGAATGAATGAGAAGATTCTCAACGATGAGTTTATTAACTGTTGTTGAATGACTATGTAGGTTATGAGTATGTTATGTATGTATGTTATGGTATTTATATTATGTTCGATTATAAACCTTCTCTAAATACGTTTGGCCGAAAACATTCGATTTGTTCTAACCTGTCCACGGTTTGCATTTTTCCGAATTAAATTCATGGATCTTTATTTACCCCAAGAAACATGAATGTTTATAATAGAATCTAAACTGATAAAAAAAATGCATAAACAACATGTTGAAAATGATTGCATCAGAGTAAATATTTCTTTAAGTTTTATTTAAAATGATTTTTTTCTATAATCTTTTTTAAATTGATAGGTGGACGCAAGATTGAAGAATTTGCATTTTCCTCTACTGAAATTAAATACTGCAATTTTAAATAAATTTAACTGAAATATATTATTTATAGATATTTTAGAAGAATGTAATTTCGAATTTTGAATAAAATACCAATTATAGATGATAATTTTTTCCAAGATTTTCAATATTGTTTTTCCAAGGAAGTTGTTCATCAATCCCAATATTTTTTTGTTTCTGAATATTTTATATTTTTCCCATTAAAAAGTAAAGTTTTCCAATATATTTTGTTTTTCATGGTTTTCAATGGGGTTCGTAGTTCAACGATTCATTTTTATGAGAATACTAGCTGACCCGACAGAGTTGTCCTGTAAAAATTTCTTTATTTCCTAATTTTATTTTCTTGAAAACTCTCGCCCGCGTAGAATTTCTTTTATTTTATTTTTTTTCTGTTGTTCAATCTAGGTTATGCATTTGACTTGCCCGCTTCCTTATCCTAGTTTCCCGTTATCTTTTCCCGTTATCCTGTTTTTCCGTTATCCCGTTATCCGTTTTCCCATTATCCTGTTTTCCCGTTATCCCGTTTTTTCGTTATCCCATTATCCCGTTATTCCATTATTCCATTTTTCCATTTTTCTGTTATCCCGTTTTTCCGTTTTCGTTCGTTATCCCGTGTTTCCGAAAAAAAAAATCCAAATCGGTCCAGCCGTTCTCAAGTTATGAGCTTACCAACACAAACAGATATTCATTTTTATTATATTTAATATATTCCTGAAAACTTTCCCAGGATAAAAAAATTTCCAATAACCTTTCTAAAAATCTTTTTTTAACCTAATTCGGAGTATTACGAACATTCAAAAAAACAATTAGCCAAATCGGTCCAGCCGTTGTTTTTATAAAATAAAAAAAAGTTACCCTGACCAGGATTCGTTCCTGTGACCTTCTGCCTAAGTGTAACCGCTGAGCTATTTCCTCGTTGGTAATAAATGACTCGATATCCGTATCAACCATCCTTGGGCTATTACGAACATAAAAAATAGCCATATCAATTCAGCCGTTCTCACGTTTTGCGCTTACAAAGATTCGAGATTCATTTTCATTATTTAGATTGATAAATAGTGTCATATTTAGATCTGAGGACATAATAGTACCCAATTTATTTCGTGTATTTTTTCATCTTTCGATTCAAATACTTCGAAAAAAACACTACCCGATTATCTTTCAACAAGGTGGCTCTAATCAGATATAGAAAATCTCAGTATCGACCCATCATAATTACGTAGGCGAGTATGAGCCTAGGAGAGATGCGCATCCTGAGTATGAGTATGCGTCACCCAAACTGTGTAAATATATCAGGATTCATAATCAGCGTTAGCGTGGTTGACAATTTACCCGTCTTCCATTTAATTCATGTTGAATGTAAGTTAAATCGAATTTTGTTTCATTGTCTATAGGGATACTAGTGAATTAAACATAATATAGAGTCTCGTTCTTTAGCAAAGCAACACATCCTTTGGAGTAACAAGTTACGATACGTTTCACAAATTCTGAGCAATGTCATTTCATTTGGTTATCAAGAACCAAAGTTTGATTTTTGACATTTGTTTGACATAAAAAAGTCAAAGAACAAATAAGTGATCTTTTTCGAATTATCGAATGTTATGTGAAATAAAAGAACTGAGAAATATGATATTTTTTCGAAACCGCATGCATAATCTAGTTTTCAATATTTACCTATTCCATAGAGCATATCTTTCCTCCTGGGTGTGAGGCGTTGGGTGAATTTGAGTCTCTTAATTTTGAGTCTTCCATATTTATTGCATTGTTTCCTGTTTTTACCATATTTTATACCTCTTTCCATTTCTTTTCTCGTCTATATAGTTCTCCTTTGAATTGATTTTCAATACTATTCAATGATATTCCACCTTCTGTTACTCTTTCTCTAATTTCTCCGTAAATTTTTCCTTCGTTGTTTATAGTTACTTGAATTTTTGCACTTGCTTCTCTAGAGTTTTCTAATATAGTTATTGTTCCCATATTATCATGTATCATATTTTTTAACTTTTGCTTTTTTATGGGTTCATCAACTACCAGTAAAAACAATAGGAGGCTCAGAAGGCATCCTTGTTTTACTCCTAGAATAGTTTCAAACATTTCTCATTCTTTTCTCTTATCCTAACACAGAAAATTGTCGATTCTAAGTATTTTTTCCATGTTCTCTTTCCATTAACCGGCGTTTGAACATCATCATCCCATCAATGTGTTCAGTTTACCTTCCTATTTACTATACCTGTTTCTCCACTTGTTCATTCTGCTGCTTCTATTATTGTATCTTCATGTTGTTTTTCTTCCATATTCCTTCTATTTCTTCTCCTTCATTATTTTCTATCGGTATTTAATCTTTTCCCTTGGAATTTTTTTATTTCCAGTTTTCCAAGTTTATATACTTCCTTTTTAATTTACTATTTTTATTTCATTTTCCTCTGGTTCTTCCACTTGCGTTTCAAATAACATTATGAAAAGAAAATGGCTGCTTTCAATTTCTCCGTCTCTTTTTACCTCTATTTATTTTTTTATATCTTGGCGCACTAAAAAATTAACAGTGATTTCTCGTTCCTGCTTACTACTTCTTTTGTTAATTCGTATATTTCCTTTTTTACAAAAATGTGTATTTCAATTTTCTGAACAGATGTTTATAATTGATTGTGCCATCAAACGATAGACGGTTCGTAGTTATATCCTGTTATGTTTCCTACTCCCAACTGTCATTGCTTAGTTTGTTATAAACATTAAAAAAAAAAAGTAGTTTTTGACTTGTAACTTGAAAACCAATGAAGCAATCTCGATACTACCAATCAACGAATTGTAGAGAATCAAAATGCAAAAAAATTTACCCTAACGCTACTCGATCAGATTATTAGTAACGGAGAAAAACCGGATAAAATCTGTTTTTTTTTTTAATTCATAACTCCGCCACTTTGTAAGTTGTAGTATAGACTTCTCACGACATAGTAGTGATTAATATGTACTTTATGTGTGAACAACTCGGGCAATATCGCATTATTAGTTTTGGCATGATTGCAATCTGAATTTTTCAATGCACTTTATTGCAGCAGACCTGGATGCCTCATAGGTGGTCCGATTCCAAGTTTCCAAAAAGATTCCGAGAGAAGAAGTATAGAACTACAAAACATATATTCTCATTTTGCGATAAAATGCTGCACAAACGGCTGAGTAGAGGGGGTAAAGCAGCAGACGCGGGGAAGCGTATGTATATTATTAAAAGTAATTCTCATCTATTTCGCAGCATTTTAACGTAAAATGAGAATAGTCGTTTTGTAGTACTATACTTCAACACTCAAAAAATCAAACTGCATTTATGTCAAAACTAATAATCCAACAGTGCCTGAGTTTTTCATTCATGGAGTACATATCAATCACTACTAGGTATGTCGTGGAGAGCCTGCTTCAAAACTTAAAAAATGGCGGTGTAATTAATTTTAAAAAAACGCAGATTTTTTTTCGGTTTTCCTCCGTTATTAATAATCCGATCGAGTCGTGCCTGGGCTCATTTTCTTTGCATTTTGATTTTCTACAGTTCGTTCATCAATAGTATTGAGATTGCTTCATTAGTTTTCAAGTTACGAAACAAAAACGATAAAAAAATATTCTTTTAAATGATTATAACAAATTGAGAAATGACAGGAGTAGGAAACATAACAGGATATAACTACATACCGTCTTCCGTATGATGGCACAGTCGGTTTCCTGGTAGTATTTTTGTCAAAAATCTCTATTGATTGGTCTAATGTGAAACTGATGATGGTCGAGCGGATGCCAAATCAAATTCAACCCTAAAAATTCATAACTTGCTTCGGCTCGGAAATGCAAACAGACGATTCTGCCGGAGAATCACAAAAATACTTTCACTTACCGGAGTTACTGACTTTAGACTTTGGGCCCGCGGAACATATCTAGAAGACAAATCTGGATTATTGTAGCACTTTCACCGACTTTATACTCATTAATTTTTTCTGATAGACTCCTAATTTTTTCAGTAAATACTACTCAATAATATAAGATCTACCTCTTAGTCCTCATCAGAGAATTTTGAGCTTATTAACGAAAGATAATAAATGTATGGAGCTCTGGTTCAACGAAATATTATGTGGCTTTAAATAACTAAATACTAGGTATTACTAGGAAGGATAATCATTCGGTTAATTCTCGTCTTTTAATAATAATGGTAATAATCAAATTGAACGTGAACTGAATCTGTATTAATACTTAATTTAATTATGAGAAATCAGACGAATAGAAAAATGCAGGTTGACAAAGCATGTTTCTATAATTTAAACAAAATGCGTCATTGTTAGAAGATCCAAAACGTAACTGCCCATTTCCGTAACTATAAATTACTCCCTTCCTAATAGATCACCCTTGCAAACTCTGCAAGGCTGTACATACTGTTCAACAAAAATATGTAGCCCAGTCATTGAAGAAAATAACTTATGTGGTATGAATTACTAACAATTCCTTAGCCACAGAATATCTTCATTGGTCGGAAAATACAATATTTCAGTGCTTACGAGTCGAAAGTTTAAATACTGGATTAGAAATACCTACCTCTCTGCCATCTGATTTTCTTATTCATAACAATATTACTTACTGAACTATTCTCTCAAGAAGATCTTTTTGTAACTCCCTATCCGAGTACCTTGTATGGCATTCCTTGCAAATGACATAACTTAGTCTATATTTCCATCCAATTATTTTGATTGGTTTCTACCCTGTTTTACTGGACTAACCAAGCCATTCATAACCTTATGCTTCGAATACAATAATTCAGGCTCCTGCCACCGAACCCATTGTCTACAAAGTGTATTATTTTAAAACTTTTTTTTTTGAAAAGGTCGTTATTGGAACCTGTTTGGGAACAAATGATACGACCTTCTGTAAACGATCAATTTTCGGCGAATTTGTAGAGAAAATTATTTAAAATATTTATTCTTGTTTCTCTACATCCCCCCAAGAAAAGTGGCAATTTTTAACTTTTTCACAAATTAATTGTTATTCCAGATCTTCCTCTCATATAATATATGCATAGGGCATTATTTATAGATATACACAATGAATATTCAAAATAACAGCATAAATTGATAATTTCTTTCTACCATACAAAAATCAGATGTCGCACATTCATTTTCGAGTGTATGCATATGGTTTTAGACCTGTAGAACTCAAATATGCAAAAAAAATTGTTCGGTATGAAAATATTTATATTCGGTCGCTCTGAAACATCGATATCAGAACTAAGCGATTTTGGTTTTTAAAATCATCTATTTGGAAATTTCCTCTACAAATTATAGACCAAATAAAAAAAACATTTGAAAGTTATGAGAGTGTTTCTATATCCTTAACTCATTGAAGGGTCCTGGTTAATTTATGAGCTACATCACGTTTAAATTGCATTTCTGTGGCAAATGGATTCTCCGATGCCTACTCTCTCTTTCACACATACACGTATCAGAATAATTGTGGCATCGCATGAATATCCCTCAATTGTGGCACTTTTGATTGTATCAACCATACTGGTAGATCCATCCATTGGGAATCTTCAGCTATTTTCAGATCTCCGTTACACTCCAAATTACAGGAATTATTACAGTTTTAAATTATGGCATCCTATGCCATAAATATCTGTATTTGTGAATCATGTGTAAAGATGCCTCAACAATGAGAAATCGGGCAAAGTGTGTAATATATTTGCCACAATTATTTGAATTCATACTAGTGTGTTAAGGCGGTGTTGCCAATTTTACATAGGGTGGCACACACAAGATTGTGCACAAATACATAGAAAATAATATTCAAGCTGAATATTATTTTGGTTTCGGGATGATGAGTGTGTAGGGTGCCATAACTACATGATTCATTCAAAAACGGAAGTAAAATGAATGAATCAAGCATGAATCGACTTGAAACAAAAGAATCTTATTATGTGAAAAACCTGGGAAAGATCTATTTTCGTAGTCAAAATCGCCAAAAAATTGTACTAGCAAATTATTTGAGGCACTAATTGGGTTCGACTCCTGCTCTCCGTTGCTGAAATGAAATAAAAATTTATTTTAGTTGATTTGTTGAGCGGAAGGAGATAGTTGACCAACCGAACATTCTTGGTACCTAGATATCAATCCCTCAGACTCTCCACGGTTACCAGCCGAGTAGTGCTTCGAATCACACTTAAAAATTTGAAGTCCCGGTCTCCTCAACTCCCACAAGTCTCAGACTTCCGAAGGTTGCTTCGCAACTAAGTTGGCGGGTAAAAACTGTTTTTTAATTCATCCAACTCTACCCCATTTGATATGCCTCTGAACGAAATTTCCAAATTGTTTTCATTCTAGCGGTTTAAGAATTAAAATCGCACTTCCTGTATATAATTGTGCCTTTTTTTTCACAAAGTGTACAAAAGTATCTGTTTTTTTTGTGGTATATAAAAAGTCCAAATAATATTTTTTATTCAAGTGGAACTATTGAAAAAATTACATTATTTAGGATTCAACCACTTTTCGTATGTTGTTATCCCATTTCACTATCCAATATGAATATTATGAGTGAATAAAAATGCAACACCCCAGCACATCACTTGATACTTTGGACGTCCATTGCATAACCACTATCTATTGCGTGTCCAAACATGGTGAATGTTTGAAACCAAACGTCTACTGGACGACCTTTCAATGATAACTATCGCTTACCTGAATGATGTGCTTTTCAAAAATGATATAATAAACAATCGTCAATGGAAATGGTCCCCTCAATAAAATTCAGAATTCAGGTTATCCCCAAAACGGCCAGTAGCACATCGCTGAATATCATAAGCTTCGAACACGACAGATGTAAATCCGAAACTAGACTACTAAAGTGCCCATGTTCGAATCTCATAGGCGTTTTCTTTTTAGTTACTGAAATAAAAATTATACGTCCATGAGCAGTACTCAATAGAGACCTATTGTACGTCCCTGATGATCTTTATATCCAATGTATCTAGACTTCAGCTGGACTTGAAGAATTGAAATAGCTATTGAAATTGAAATATTTTTTTTCATAATCTACGACCCCGAAGACCCCCACATATCAATTTTCAATGGAATCGGACCATAATCAATAATGACAAAACTCGTTCGCCATCTTGGATCCGCATCTTGAATTTGTGAATTCTGACGAAAAATCAATTATCTCCTATCCCGATAATCCCCACATACCAATTTTAAATCGAATTTAACCATAATCACAAAACTCGTCCGCTATGTTGGAGCCGCCATCTTGAATTCGTGAATTTTTACCAAAAATTTATAATATTCTATGCCGAAAACCCCCACATACCAATTTTCAATAGAATCGGACCATTATCACAAAACTCGTTCACGATCTTGAAACCATCATTTCGAATTTGTGAATTTTGACAAAAAATTTATATTTTTCTATCCTGACAACCCACACACACTAATTTTTAATAGAATCGGACCATACTCACAGAACTCGTTTGCCATCTTGGATCCACCATCTAGAATTTGTGAATTTTGACAGTAAATCATAATCTCCCTCCCAAAAACCCCCATATACCAATTTTGAATTAAATCGAACCATAATCACAAAACTTGTCCGCCATTTTGGAACCGTCATCTTGAATTTGTGAATTTTGACGGAAAATTCATAATGTCCGACCCCGAAAACCCCCACATACCAATTTTGAATCGAATTAGACCATAATCACAGAATGCGTTCACCGTCTTGGAGCCGCCATCTAGTTTTTTTCTCATGAGGCATTGTCACCGGAATTATGAACATCTGCCAAATTTCAAGTTAATCTGACAACTAGAAGTGGCTCAAATTCATTTAAAAAATTCCACCCGAACATACAGACAGACGAGAAAGCAAGTTAATAAAAACATGGTAAACAATAGGCAGATCCAATGGGATTTCGACACTATTGCAAAATAGTTCGGCAAAAATTTCAGAATGTCAAACGTGGGGTTATTTCGAAATTTATTGAAAAATCGTGATTGTGTGTGATGCCACAATTAAGATGAACAGAAAACATAATATTCTAGATGAATATCATTACGGTTACGAGTTGAAGAGTGTTTAGGATGCCATAGAAGTCATTCGTTTGAAACGGTAAGTAATTACAGTTTATGTATATAACAAATTGCCCTCCGTACTTTTTGAATATACGGAGTGTTCCAGTTTCAAGAAATTGACAAAAGTTGTTTATCAATTGATTTGTTTGAAAATATGAACAGGTTTATAAACAAATGTCCTAAAAAATATTTTTCGAATGTTATCAAACTTTAGTCACTATCTCCCATCGTTCAAGATAACCTTTTGTGGGGTATTCATGTTGAAAAGGGAAACATTCCCAAAAGAATATTGAATTGAAAGATTTTTCTGTGAATTGAACAATTCACGATAAAAAATGAGGTTATTTTTTGGGAATATCTAACAGAAAACAACTACTTCCACGGTTATAGCCACGCTGGTCATTCAACTACATCTGATATTGGGAAAGGACCCTAACTCAAAAGAAAAGTGAAAATTTGCAATTTTATTCAGATAGTTATTCAATTTTCAAATTTCTTCTGAGTTAGGGTCCTTTCTCAATATCTATCAGATGTAGTTCAATGACCAGCGTGGCTATAGCCATGGACGTAGTTGTTTTCTGTTAGATATTCACAAAAAATAAATTTATTTTAATCGAGGATTTTTCAATTTACAGAAAAATCTCTTTATTCAATTGAGAATGTTTACCTTCTCAACATGACAATGTTATCGTAATATTCGATCTGAAAAACCTTCACAAAACCTTCACACACCAATTTCCAATAGAAAGAGATCATAATCACTAAACTCGTCTACCATCTTGGAGCCAACCTTTCAAATTTATGAATTTTCACAAAAAAATCATAACCTCCGACCCTAATCAATCAATCAATCAATCAAAATTACTTTATTGTCTCAAGAATGGTAACTCTTATTAACAAAGTGGTAGGCTAAGAAACAACAAAATGATACTATAATACTTGAGCATGCCACGCCACATAGTCAGAACTATGGGAAACTACTAATATATACATAAATACACTTACAATTCATAAAATACATTTTCTCAAAGTCAAGATAATATATAAAACATATAATTAAAAAAAAAAACATAAATAACAATATACAAATATATATATTTATAAAAAACAAAAAATTTAAGGTAAAATAATATTAAACAATTATATAAGATAAAGTAAAATGAAAAAAAAAATATAAAATTTAAAATATTTCAGAATAGAATTCGTCCAGCGAGTAGAATGCTCTGTCTAGTAAAATATTTCTCACGGAAACTTTGAACTTTCTTTTATCTGTAATCGTTTTTATTTCATTAGGTAAGTGATTGAAATTTTTTTTGCCGTTATATATAATGGAGTGTTTTATCTGGGTAGACCTTGGGAGTGGTAAAGTTAAATTAAGGGCTTGTCTAGTGATGTGTTGTGCTGTAGAATGCACTCTATCTTTAAACTTACTGTGGATAAGGCATACTGTTTCCAATAGATACATGGTAGGGGTCCGATTATTTGTTTTATGAATAAAGGCTTACAAGAGTCCCTGAATTCAGCTTTGCACATGTATCTCAGTGCCTTTTTCTGTAATACGAAAATCTGTCGAATGAAAATCCACTACAAGATCCCCAAAAGCGAATTCCGTATCTAAGATGTGAATTAATTACGGCAAAGTAAACCTTTTCGGCCATGTCCCTACCAATTTCCATGATGTGGTTCTCACTGCAAAACATCCAGATGCTATTTTTTTACCCAGTATCTGTATATGATCTTCAAACTTTAACTTATCATCAATGTGTAAGCCAAGAAATTCAGTTGCAAATTTCTTGATTACCCAGATAAAGTTCTGGCAGATTACATTTAAAAGTGAGGCTATTAGTTTTTGATATGTTTGAAGATAGCATATTGGCATCACTCCACGCTTTTATATTGATAACATCATTGTTGATTTGTTGATGCAGATCCATGTCATTTCCATTATGGGGAGTTCCGCAAGGATCTGTGCTTGGCCATATGCTCTCTTTAATCTATATAAATGACCTAGCCTCAATAAATATTACTGGAAAATTTACTTAGTTTGCAGATGATACTACCATACTATGGTAGTATTGTTACTGGAATTACCAAATTTCAGCTCAATCGAATGCTGGCATCCGTGGTTCAAAAATGGATTACACATTTTGAACTGGAAAGACTCACAGACATACGAATCGAGCAATTTAAATAAAAGTTTGTATTCACCTATGTTACCTTATCATCATCACCTTATCAAAAACGCAGCCTCATCACCATTCAACTCTTCCAGTTTCATTGCATTAAGATATATGTTCAACTAATCTCAGTTTGGTAGCTGAAGAGCCAGTGATTCGATTGGGCCAATCCTTAGCAACAGAACCTAATTCAATTGACCCGAGGTTAAATTCAGACTGAACAACGGCCTTGAAAGTAGTTCCACATCTTCAAATGAATCGCATATTGTCGTGAAAATATTTTTCTAATGATTTATTTAGGACAAGAAAATCCAGAAAAAGTGGCAAGTGAATAAGGACTTCTAGAAAAAGAAGATTCTATTGAAGAACTTGACGAACCAAAGGGTTGAAAAAAGGAAGAAGTATTCCAACACCATGGATACAGCAAGAAGAAGAGGACGTGTACAGATTTTTCAAGAATAATATAAAAAATGCCATAGTAACAGGAAAAATGGAATGCGAGAAATGTATTGCAGCCAATGAGAAGCTGGAAACGAGAGACTGTTTCAACAAAAAATAATTAAATCATTGTCTGCGATGACTCAAACTTATTTTATACGTTTCAGTACAAGGCTTAAATAAAATCTTGTCTTTGAAAAGGCTTTTTATTAGT
The DNA here is from genome assembly GCA_018342105.1 of Gonioctena quinquepunctata. Taxonomy (NCBI): domain Eukaryota; kingdom Metazoa; phylum Arthropoda; class Insecta; order Coleoptera; family Chrysomelidae; genus Gonioctena; species Gonioctena quinquepunctata. The sequence continues at coordinate 62,870 of JAFIRS010003240.1, read as the reverse complement.
TATTTTATTTTTGATTTTCAGTTAGTTTGCCTTAATCTGTTCATTTCTAATAGAATATTACAAGGTATCTTCCCTGTAAGTTTTGAGCTGATAGTAATCATGCTCTCCGACCCCAAAAACTTCCACATACCATTATTGAATAGAATCTGACCATAATCACAGAATTCGTCTGCCATCCTGAAGTCACCATCCTGAATTTATAGATTTTGACAAAATCTTCGAACCTGGAAACCCCCACATACCAATTTTGAATAAAATATGACCATAATCAGAAAACTCTTCCTCCATTTTGGCGCCGCTATCTTGAATTTATGAATTTTGACATAAACTTCAAAATCTCCGACCGCTAAAACCGCCGCATACCAATTTTGAAACGAATCGGACCATAATCACAAAACTCGTCTACCATCTTGAAACCTCCATCTTGAATTTATGAATTTTGACCAACAATTCATAATATCCGACTCCGAAAACCTCCACATGCCAATTTTGAATCAAATCATTTCGTCCCCCATCTTGGGGCCGCCATTTTGTTTTTTTCTCTTACGAATTCTATAATGCATTGTCACCGGAATTATGAACACTTGCCAAATTTCAAATTAATCGGACGACTAGAAGTCGGTCAAAATTCACTTGCAAGATTTGACCCAAACTAACTAACAAGTGAATCTAAATACCCAATACCTACTCACTATATGAGGGTCCGCAGCAAGCTGGACTAGGTGAAATGGCAACACTGTACTTAGTGCCTGTGTCTCCAACAGATGTCGCTTTCATCGATAAATATTGCGTGCCACAGTACTGTGTGTGAATACTACCTGAATAAAACTGAATTGTGGCACGTCACACACTTCGATGATTATTTTTGAATAGTTGGTAAAATACACGCGTAGTACATGTTTTTACCGCTCCAACGAATAATATTATAATAATGACACCCTCTGGGATAGAAAGCATTGGGATATGTCATATAGTTTTCATTGAAACGACGAGGAAAATTGTGGCACAGAGTGTAAGGTGCCACAGTTCTGAGCGGATGCCAGAGTTCAGGATTATTCACACACAAGATGCCGCAAGTATAGTGCTACAAACACACACACCCACACACACGTTTATATTGTGTTATTTGCATTTTCCTTTTTCAGGACAAAAGTTAATTTATAGTATACACTTCACTTGTATATTATGTATGTAACCATTGATAATTCCAACAGATATAATAATAAAAATTCAACATATAGTTCTTAATAGGATCAATGGGGGTGAACTCCAAGTCAATCTCCACAAAAATAATATCTGTAGCTTAGTTTATTTTCGAAGTGTATGCATTTCGGAGGTTTAAACCTCCATCATCAGCACGAATACAAAAGTTTGACAAATGGTCACCATAAATAAAATAACAAACAAATGAATAAACAAAACAAATTTTGTCATCTACACTTCACATATAAAAAGAAGAAAACAAAAGCCATCGTATTCGTAGAAGGCATAGTGATAGACTGTTTTGTTTATTCATTCGTTTGTTATTTTATTTATGGTAATCATTTGTCAAACTCTTCGTATTCGTGCTGATGCTGTAGGTTTAAACCTCCGTACATACATTTCGAAAATGAACTTAGCTACAGATATTGTTTTTGTGGAGATTGACTTGGATTTCCTCCCCATTGATCCTATTGTCTATCCACTCCACTTTGAGTAATATGGACTACTTCTACCATATAGTTCTTAGTTCATGAAACAGCTATAATTTTGTTTCAAATTCAAGAAATATTTTCTGCACCCATTGTCAATTCCATAAAAAATGCTTGAAGTTTCACGTCGAATTCTAATGAGAATTTTTTCAATTTCAGTTTTGGATGTACAGCAAGTCTGGAGAAATTCGAAGAGATGAGGCATGTTTAGATTATAGTGGACAAGAAGTGATTCTTTATCCGTGCCATGGTAGTAAAGGTAACCAGTTTTGGGACTATGACAGTGAACTCAAACTTATTCGCCACGGTAGTAGTGAAAAGTGTTTAGCTATAGGCGATTTGAAAGATAAAGCCATCATGGAAAAATGTAATGCAGACTCTCAGAGACAGAAATGGTCCTTGGAAAACTATGATTCATCGAAATTGTGATTTTTGTTCAATGTTCAATGAACACAATTATTGTAAAAAGATGTTAACAATTAAATTTTTTATTAAATATTATTTGTATAACTCAAAATTTTACTATATCCTTGTATTTCATATTCTTATTATTTTTTAAGGAATCACAATCCTGACTGAAAAGGAAGTAGTAAACATCACACGTCTGTATTTTGCCCTGAGAGAAACATTCTAGATACCTTTTTGATAAAAAGAAGGCGTTCGGTTTCAATAAATTAGTGCTGAGCCAACAAAAGTATATTTGTACCTTGATAATCAAGAGAAAAAAGTATTATTGGACGCGGTACTATTTGGAATACTGCACTTAGCTATGTAATAAGATATAATTTATTTTCATAAAAAAAAACTTCAGAACTATCCCACTTCGCTATCTGCATTGTAACAGAAGTCAAATCTATCTTTATTTATTTATTTTCCAATATTATTAATCTAATATCTATTCATCTTATATATTTGACATTTTGACAGTTTGCACCACCAACTGGTTTAAATAATAAGATGGTGTATACTTACTTATGTCATCCCAAACCACTTCAATAAAATAGTCAATCCATCTGTTCTCAGTCGATAATATGAATATTACGTGCATATAATATAGTATTTATATCATATGGTCTGCTGTCACCAGTATTATAGTGTCAAAAAGACCATTTTGATTAAGATGCCTAAAAACCTTGGTATATTCAGTGATTAGATTTTGTTTAGAATTTTTGGGGGACAACAAATGAAAAACCTTAAATTCTGCTTAGAACTTCATTAGTAGATGGCGCGGTTGAGGAATGTTAGTTGTTTGTGACACGCAAAATATCAAATTTCAAACCTATGAAATTTTCTTTTTCTGTCAACATAACTTCATGCAAAAAATTGTGAATTGATCGTTTACAAAGATTATAGTTCTACGAACAAGATCCCGCTCAGAATAGTCGAAACTTACTACAATGTTTACATCTGTCTGTCAAATATAAGATTTTTCTTGAAGTCTACCTGGTGATTTTTTCAAAGTGATTTCTTCTCAAATGGCCTTTTTGGGATCATGGAAACTTCCACGAAGGAATGAGAAAAGGTAGGAGAATGGACTGATGTCTCTAGATGATGAATTAACTTGAAAATTGAGGGGATTGAAAAATGTCCCCGATGACATTGTTCCATTAAACTTTCCGATACAAACTATTACCAAGCCATGCACTGCCCATTTCTGCCGGACTATTACCTCTCTAACAACCTTCTGATATGAACAAAATCAGAGAGTTCATTGTATATATCATAAAATTTGTTGATGAAGTTGATAAATCGATTAATCCTGGTGTACGACAGTCTAGCTGCTTCCAGCTATCTTAGAATAACTTCTCGGGAAAAGGTGAGCCCTACTAACAAAGGTGAGGGAAGAAAACAATTATCTAAATTCTTCTCTTTAATTTTTCTGTAACACCCGCATGAGATCGGAGAAGGAGGGCGATCTAAACCAAGGAAGAACAAGGCCCACTCCCAAGATCGATAAGGCTAATGACTATGATTAGGATAATTATCACTTTTTAATAAACACATGAATTCCACAAGTAAGCGTGGGCTTTTCATTCTATGAAGATATCTTGATTTTGGCTAGTGAATTCCGAACCGTCACAGAGGGTCCCATGGCTCTTTAGAAGAAAATATCCACTATATTTAGAATTTTCCAATACTTTTAGTCAGAGAAGATTCAAATTAATTTATACGTATACGAGTCATTTTACTAGTAGTGGAGTAATATTAGATTTTAGCTTCAGAAAGTTAGGAGACTGTGGGAACTTTTTAGTGTACTTTAGTGATGATGTAAGGAACACCATATAAAAAGTTACCAACCGTAAAGTGTGTGCTTAATTTATTATTTGACAAATAAGTGGCAAAATTACATTGTTTATTGAATATTTTAAAAAATATATAAATAAATAAATAAAAAACTGATACTGCCATTCGGAAGAATGAAAGATTTTATATAAAAAAGGTGTATAAATATTTTTTTTTCGAATGAAAACTAAGCTGCAGCTTTTTTTCTAACGTATGAAAACGTGTGTAGCGACACTTGAGTGCATCTCTTGAGGAACACATAGCCACGAGCGCTCCACTTAATATGTTAAAACTTTTGTTCTAATTGATAAAATTAGGCTAACAAAAATTTAAATGGAAGAAGGAAAAAGTAGCCAAAGAGATGTCTTGTTTTCAAATGTAAAAAAAAATTAATAGGAATAGTCTCGGGAATAGTACATATATGAAGTAACGTCAAAGTAGAATTTTCTATAAAATCAATTAAAGATCTGCCATTCTTTGAATTTTCAAGATAAACATCTGAAATTAGTACAAATTAGTCCCAAAATGACAGTTGAAGAGGTGTGCAAAAAAAGAATCATAAAATTTTATTTAAAAAAAATATTGAATAATTTCAAGAAATGAATGAACGAATTTTTAGGACATGCTTCAAAAACCAAAAACTCTAGTTCAAAATTGATATCAAGAATTTTCAATAGTACTTTATAAAGCTTGTAATCCGTACTTCAAGAAGGTTTGATTGGTTTTATTAAAAAAATTGAATTAATAATAAAATTTCGACAAAAATAAACAAATGTTGCTCCAAAATCCATGAAATTTTTTGTTAAACCTATATTTATGTGACGACCTCAAACAAGGTATACGCAGCGTATTTTTTTTCTTTTTCAATATAAGTGTAAATTGTATCAAATACGAAAATATTAGATTTTTTTGTAAATTGACGAATTGTTCATTTTTATAAATGAGTTCCTGCTTAAAATTTTTGTTTAGAATAGAAATATAAGTTAATCTTTTGATGTACTTTATATTGGATCGAAAATATCATATTTCAATGTTAGAGAGAGATTGGACATCAGAGAACACTTGATCGGTTAGTTTAGTGCTCACCTGACGCTCTACGTATGAAATCTACCTTTACGACTGGCCACGCCATCGTTTTTCCAATGTCATATTCTGGTTCAGCGACCTCAAAAACCCCTATAGCATCAATTTGGGTAAAATTTGCCTAACAAAATTGTTTTTCATTGTTTAAACAATTAATAAACAAGCAGCGCACGAATATAAGTTTATAACTTTTTTCTGCAAGCAATTTCTAAGTAATATCAGAAGGTTTTAGGAAAATCCATGGAGTCCTCCAGTATTCCAAAATAATGTTTTACTCCGCTATATGAAGGTAATTTGAGTTCTTGCGATAAGATAGTCGTGTTGTCTGCCAAAATAGTGAACACCTTAATTTCCAAAAGCTGAGAGGTTTTAATCAGAGGATTCAGCCAATGAAGTTCGCCTTTGAAGCTGTAGAATGAACTTATTAAAAAATTTTCCAAAACATTTCCAGACTAGAATATAGATTTTTCAGAAAGCTTTGGTTTGAAAGCTAAATTGAGTAATTTTATGTAATTTACAGCACTTCATAAAATCATTATCCGCCCCATCATAAGATTTTTATCTATAGCAAACAGTGACAGAAATACATAAGTACCAACTCGGTGGAGCCGTATCAATAGAAAATTAACAATACAAAATAAATTGGTACGGTTCATAATTAGAATTATTTCGGAACACCTCTCGAAAATTCTATATAACACTGACATAAGTACATGGCATAGTTTGTTCCAAAATATGTTACATCGATCGATCAACCTCAAAATATTCCACAACGCTTTGTCACAACCTTAAAGGCGAAAAGCACAATCACAGAACGAATCAGAGGCACAAATCACAAAAACACCCTGTGTGGTCTGTAATTGCAGTTTACTGAATTATGACAAGAAACGACGTCGGCGCCATCTGAAACTCTAGATAACTCCCTTTATCAAGTGGGTTGGAGTCCCCCAGTTTGTCCCAATATTTTACAGGTATAAGTGAATACACCATGGTTTTTAGACATATTAATTTCGATACAACACAACTAATTATAGAATGTCTCTATGATTCAATAATATAAGGCACTATTATCTATTCTAGTCACCCATTGTCCTCCAGAACGCAAATTCGGCCACGGCTTCACAAATGCATGGGCTTTTTTTTGAATAACATTTATCCCGAATAAAATGTCCCTTCTTGAACTTGTGGTATGAATTACTAACAATTCCTGAGCCACAGAACATCTTCATTGGTCGGAAAATACAATATTTCAGTGCTTACGAGTCGAAAGTTTAAATACTGGATTAGAAATACCTACCTCTCTGCCATCTGATTTTCTTATTCATAACAATATTACTTACTGAACTATTCTCTCAAGAATATCTTTTTGTAACTCCCTATTCGAGTACCTTGTATGGCATTCCTTGCAAATGACATAACTTAGTCTATATTTCCATCCAATTATTTTGATTGGTTTCTACCCTGTTTTACTGGACTAACCAAGCCATTCATAACCTTATGCTTCGAATACAATAATTCAGGCTCCTACCACCGAACCCATTGTCTACAAAGTGTATTATTTTAAAACATTTTTTTTTTGAAAAGGTCGTTATTGGAACCTGTTTGGGAACAAATGATACGACCTTCTGTAAACGATCAATTTTCGGCGAATTTGAAGAGAAAATTATTTAGAAATATTTATTCTCGTTTCCCTACATCCCCCCAAGAGAAGTGGCAATTTTTAACTTTTTCACAAATTAATTGTTATTCCAGATCTTCCTCTCATATAATATATGCATAGGGCATTATTTATAGATATACACAATGAATATTTAAAATAACAGCTTAAATTGATAATTTCTTTCTACCATACAAAAATCAGATGTCGCACATTCATTTTCGAGTGTATGCATATGGTTTTTGACCTGTAGAACTAAAATATGCAAAAAAAAATTGTTCTGTATGAAAATATTTATATTCGGTCGCTCTGAAACATCGATATCAGAACTAAGCGATTTTGGTTTTTAAAATAATCTATTTGGAAATTTCCTCTACAAATTATAGACCAAATAAAAAAAACATTTGAAAGTTATGAGAGTGTTTCTATATCCTTAACTCATTGAAGGGTCCTGGTTAATTTATGAGCTACATCACGTTTAAATTGCATTTCTGTGGCAAATGGATTCTCCGATGCCTACTCTCTCTTTCACACATACACGTATCAGAATAATTGTGGCATCGCATGAATATCCCTCAATTGTGGCACTTTTGATTGTATCAACCATACTGGTAGATCCATCCATTGGGAATCTTCAGCTATTTTCAGATCTCCGTTACACTCCAAATTACAGGAATTATTACAGTTTTAAATTATGGCATCCTATGCAATAAATATCTGTATTTGTGAATCATGTGTAAAGATGCCTCAACAATGAGAAATCGGGCAAAGTGTGTAATATATTCGCCACAATTATTTGAATTCATACTAGTGTGTTAAGGCGGTGTTGCCAATTTTACATAGGGTGGCACACACAAGATTGTGGCACAAATACATAGAAAATAATATTCAAGCTGAATATTATTTTGGTTTCGGGATGATGAGTGTGTAGGGTGCCATAACTACATGATTCATTCAAAAACGGAAGTAAAATGAATGAATCAAGCATGAATCGACTTGAAACAAAAGAATCTTATTATGTGAAAAACCTTGGAAAGATCTATTTTCGGAGTCAAAATCGCCAAAAAATTGTACATGCAAATTATTTGAGGCACTAATTGGGTTCGACTCCTGCTCTCCGTTGCTGAAATGAAATAAAAATTTATTTTAGTTGATTTGTTGAGCGGAAGGAGATAGGTGACCAACCGAACATTCTTGGTACCTAAATATCAATCCCTCAGACTCTCCACGGTTACCAGCCGAGTAGTGCTTCGGATCACACTTAAAAATTTGAAGTCCCGGTCTCCTCAACTCCCACGAATCTCAGACTTCCGAAGGTTGCTTTACAACTAAGTTGGCGGGTGAAAACCGTTTTTCAATTCATCCAACTCTACCCCATTTGATATGACTATTACCTCTCTAACAACCTTCTGATATGAACAAAATCAGAGAGTTCATTGTATATATCATAAAATCTGTTGATGAAGTTGATAAATCGATTAATCCTGGTGTACGGCAGTCTAGCTGCTTCCAGCTATCTTAGAATAACTTCTCGGGAAAAGGTGAGCCCTACTAACAATGGTGAGGGAAGAAAACAATTATCTAAATTCTTCTCTTTTATTTTTCATTAACACCCGCATGAGATCGGAAAAGGAGGGCGATCTAAACCAAGGAAGAACAAGGCCCACTCCCAAGATCGATAAGGCTAATGACTATGATTAGGATAATTATCACTTTTTAATAAACACATGAATTCCACAAGTAAGCGTGGGCTTTTCATTCTATGAAGATATCTTGATTTTGGCTAGTGACTTCCGAACCGTCACAGAGGGTCCCATGGCTCTTTGGAAGAAAATATCCACTATATTTAGAATTTTCCAATACTTTTAGTCAGAGAAGATTCAAATTAATTTATACATATATGAGTCATTTTACTAGTAGTGGAGTAATATTAGATTTTAGCTTCAGAAAGTTAGGAGACTGTGGGAACTTTTTAGTGTACATTAGTGATGATGTAAGGAACACCATATAAAAAGTTACCAACCGTAAAGTGTGTGCTTAATTTATTATTCAACAAATAAGTGGCAGAATTACATTGTTTATTGAATATTTAAAAAAATACATAAATAAATAAATAAAAAACTGATACTGCCATTCGGAAGGAATGAAAGATTTTATATAAAAAAAGGGTATAAATATTTTTTTTGAATGGAAACTAAGCTGCAGATTTTTTTTCTAACGTATGAAAACGTGTGTAGCGACACTTGAGTGCATCTCTTGAGGAACACGTAGCCACGAGCGCTCCACTTAATATGTTAAAACGTTTGATCTAATTGATAAAATTAGGCTAACAAAAATTTAAATGGAAGAAGGAAAAAGTAGCCAAAGAGATGTCTTGTTTTCAAATGTAAAAAAAAATTAATAGGAATAGTCTCGGGAATAGTACATATATGAAGTAACGTCAAAGTAGAATTTTCTATAAAATCAATTAAAGATCTGCCATTCTTTAAATTTTCAAGATAAACATCTGAAATTAGTACAATTTAGTCCCAAAATGACAGTTGAAGAGGTGTGCAAATAAAAAAGAATCATAAAATTTTATTTAAAAAAATATTGAATAATTTCAAGAAATGAATGAATGAATTTTTAGGACATGCTTCAAAAACCAAAAACTCTAGTTCAAAATTGATATCAAGAATTTTCAATAGTACTTTATGAAGCTTGTAATCCGTACTTCAAGAAGGTTTGATTGGTTTTATTAAAAAAATTTAATTAACAATAAAATTTCGACAAAAATAAACAAATGTTGCTCCAAAATCCGTGAAATTTTTTGCTAAATGAAATTTAATAACGTTTATATAGAAAAAAAATAAGTTTACCTATCCAACCTATATTTATGTGACGACCTCAAACAAGGTATACGCAGCGTATTTTTTTTCTTTTTCAATATAAGTGTAAATTGTATCAAATACGAAAATATTAGATTTTTTTGTAAATTGACGAATTGTTCATTTTTATAAATGAGTTCCTGCTTAAAATTTTTGTTTAGAATAGAAATATAAGTTTATCTTTTGATGTACTTTATATTGGATCGAAAATATCATATTTCAATGTTAGAGAGAGATTGGACATCAGAGAACACTTGATCGGTTAGTTTAGTGCTCACCTGACGCTCTACGTATGAAATCTACCTTCACGACTGGCCACGCCATCGTTTTTCCAATGTCATATTCTGGTTCAGCGACCTCAAAAACCCCTATAGCAACAATTTGGGTAAAATTTGACTAACAAAATTGTTTTTCATTGTTTAAACAATTTATAAACAAGCAGCGCACGAATATAAGTTTATAACTTTTTTCTGCAAGCAATTTCTAAGTAATATCAGAAGGTTTTAGGAAAATCCATGGAGTCCTCCAGTATTCCAAAATAATGTTTTACTCCGCTATATGAAGGTAATTTGAGTTCTTGCGATAAGATAGTCGTGTTGTCTGCCAAAATAGTGAACACCTCTTAATTTGACCAAAAGCTGAGAGGTTCTTTAACTCAGATAGGATTCGAGCCAATCGAAGCTTCGTCCTCTGAAGCTGTAGAGATGAAGCTTATGTAACAGTCAAAAGCTTTAGATATGTCGCAACACACTTCCTTCAGACTAGAATATAGATTTTTCAGAAAGCTTTGGTTTGAAAGCTAAATTAAGTAATTGTATGTAATTTACAGCACTTCATAAAATCATTATCCGCCCCATCATAAGATTTGTATCTATAGCAAACAGTGACAGAAATACATAAGTACCAACTCGGTGGAGCCGTATCAATAGAAAATTAACCATACAAAATAAATTGGTACGGTTCATAATTAGAATTATTTCGGAATACCTCTCGAAAATTCTATATAACACTGACATAAGTACATGGCATAGTTTGTTCCAAAATATGTTACATCGATCGATCAACCTCAAAATATTCCACAACGATTTGTCATAAGCTTAAAGGCGAAAAGCACAATCACAGAACGGATCAGAGACACAAATCACAAAAACACCCTGTGTGGTCTGTAATTGCAGTTTACTGAATTATGACAAGAAACGACGTCGGCGCCATCTGAAAGTCTAGATAACTCCCTTTATCAAGTGGGCTGGAGTCCCCCAATTTGTCCCAATATTTTACAGGTATAAGTGAATACACCATGGTTTTTAGACATCTTAATTTTGATACAACACAATTAATTATAGAATGTCTCTATGATTGAATAATATAAGGCACTATTATCTATTCTAGTCACCCATTGTCCTCCAGAACGCAAATTCGGCCACGGCTTCACAAATGCATGGGCTTTTTTTGAATAACATTTATCCCGAATAAAATGTCCCTTCTTGAACTTAGTATAACTTTTCCCATGAACTTTTCTTAATTGTCCCAATTACTGTCACCCCCAAATGAGTTCCTTCAAACTGAACTAGACTCCACACTTTTCTGTTTTTCCCTTTACTGTCTTCTCAAATAATACACGGAAAACATCAACACTTATATCAAATAAAAAAATATGGAAAAAAAAATACAAAAATAAGGCAAAATGAATTCTAAACAAACATTAAACCAAAAATACGTTCCAAGAAACACTCGTACATCTCAGTCTTTACCAATGCTCGTATTGGTAAAGACTGTTTCAGATTCTCATAGAAACAAGGAAAACCTAAGCTTTTCCAAATATGCCAGCCAAATTGTTATAGAATATTCATCCCCCGTATTATCTGTATAAAATTTGTTTCTCACCCCTTGTTCTCATGTTGAAATGTTCAAATATCTGAATAATCAAATATTCAGGAGTCTACCCTCGAAATCTACATGACAACATACTGGGTGTTACAGCTAATGCAACCCAATCTGGCGAATGATTTCTTGAGACAATATGAAAATGTTGCCAGATGAGACCAAAAAAATCATTCAGAGTCGAAATACTCACCATTTCCGTCAAGATGTCAATAGATTTTGATTATTTTCATATACAGCGTACATTCTACAAATTTTGGAGACATACAATCGATTGAAAACATCAACTACTCGATTGGTACTAGTGAAGTCAAAATTTTGGTTCGTAGTACTTTGAACGAAAATATTTGCATTTTCAGCGGGTATAATTTGTATTAATTTGTGAATGCTATTAAGTCGAAAAAATTGAGTAGTGTGTTTGAGCCGTGCGACTAAGGGATGAGGAAAATTATATGTTGAAATGAGTTGTGACGTCAGCACCCGTGCGGTGTGTTAGAAAGGAAGTGTTGTCAGCCATTGGAGTCCGACGTCACAGTTTTCCTGGAATGGACCATTTAGGGTTGACGTCTCGTCAGCCTGGAACATTCATTAGCGTCACAATACTGAGTAAATTATCAATAGTAATATAACGAGTGAAATGACAACAAATTTGCACTCATGCAATTTTAACGGAAAAAAGCACTCGTGCTCTTCTTCAACTAAAAATGCATTCGGGCAAATTCGGGAGAATTTCATGAATACGATTTTTTAACTTTTTGTAAGTATAAAAAGCTTATTTTTTCCCATAAAATGATAGCTACCTATAATAATGGTAAGTTGATACTTTTGGGGCACCTTGTACTGTGCAATTATCCGATAATCGTGTACTACTGCATGATTATAGCGAACTCACATTCTGATTGGTTCAAATTAACAATTAAAACATGTCAGTTTATTGTTGGAATGTCAGTTTTGACAGATGAATGAAATTCTTGCAAAGATTACTTGTCAGTAGTGAAATGTTTGTCATTAAAGATTATGTTAATGATCATACGCCAAATGTTTGGAAAATGGCTGTACTATATTCACCATCTTAGGAAAAAGTTAGGCTGTCGTACAACTATCATATGCAGAAATAGCTTAGATAGTAGAGTGGTAGACTGAAAATCTGAAACCTGGTTCGAACCCAGTTCTTTAGTTGAAAAATGTTAATGAAATCATTTGGACAGTAGATCCTTGAAGCCAATTTGTGCAGTGTATCAACGTCCCGAAGACTACAATGATTTGAGCATTCTTCCAAGTAATACATACAGCAGACGTCGTTCAATGTAGAAGCCATCTACGATGAGTTGTAACAGTTACAGTTTTCCATCCAATTCGCCATATTGTGATATCCCCGTACATATAATATCAACATCTCACCAGTTTTCTCCGAGATTATGATCTAGTGAACTACATTCCATGAAGCCAGAAGAATATTTCAATCCCTGGACGTCGAAGATTAGCGGCATCCTTATTGTGTTTGACGATTTCTGTGAGAATTTGGAGCATTGCATATTGAAATGATAAGTTGAGTTTAAGGATGGTCAAACAATTATCAAAATATTGAGTTTAATCTTTTAGATCTAAGACTTGATTGTCAATAATATGGTTAATCGATTCTGAATATTATGTTTTAAGTATATGCATTAATCTATTATAGGTACATATTGATATAATGGATCGTATGAGGAAGGTATTCTCAAAGCTTAAGAGAAAAAATATACTGAGTAAATATTATAAAAGGGCAAGAAAACTTGGAATAGAAAATGAAGAATCTTGAGAGGCTTGTAGTGGGCCTTCTACTAGTCGTTCAATGGCTGTAAATGATGATAATCATATAACATTACCTTCTACAAGTTCAAATAGAATTCCTGAAGTTGATTAATGTGATTCAAGTTCTGAAAATGTATCTAATTGTTCTTCCCTTCGAGAATTCAGCCCTACATTAAGAGAAGACCTAGTTAAAAATTATCCTGTTCAGAACTTCCATGAAAATATTGAAAGAGATGTGAACATAAATTCAAAGTTAACATGGGCCTCGAAACACAACATAACACATGCAGCAATAATACTTGGTGAGTATTTTTATCTAGTATTATAAATCCTAAAAGATCTTTAACATGATATCTCTATTAGTAATTTTTTTCATTGTCAATTCAATTCCACCTGCAATAATCTTTGTTACAGGATCATCTGAAGCCATTGGCAATGAAAACAGATTGAGGAGGCTTTGCAGAAGTTTTCAGTAGGACCAAGGAGAGAAGCCACAGAGAAAAGGATAATGCATTGCCTGCAACAAATGCAACACCCTAATATGTGTAATATATCCCAGGGATGTCCCTGGGATTTCCTAATTTAATTCAGGAGCATCCCTAGGGTGTCCCTTTGATGTTCATTGTCGGGACTGGAACGTATTGAAAGGACATCCCTTGGATGTACTTTTCGGGGAAAAGTAGATTTTCCTGGGACGTCCCTAGTATGTACCATGTCCCAACGAAGGATATAGCAGGGACGTCCTAGTAGCAAATGAAAGACGTCCCTGGGATGTACAGGGGATGTACTTGTGTTTTTAGGGATGTGTTTCACAGTGGTATTTATAATTCTCAATACTGAATTATTGTGGATGAGGTATTGTTAATACGCCCATCAATAACCTGTCATCTACCGGGTTATTCGTTTTATGGTCTGGCTATGAAATTACAAAAGCGATCAGAACATGGGACAAGGTTTGTGAAGAAGACGGCATTGTATATTCACACAACCTTTCTTCGGAAGGCAGATATAAAGCTGACCAAACAAAGTCTGGAAAATAGTCAAAACCAGTCCTCAGTCTTTCTAACGCATTATTCTAAATTATTGGGAATTGGAATAGAATAACGACGCTTTTAGAGCAGCAAAAATGGCAGTAAAACTAGCTGACGGACACAAAATGATACGATTATCGAGTATTACTCCGTTTGAATCCAAGTCTGGAGGATTTTATCAGTCATATCTTTGCCGGACTCTCCACTTCGGGTTCGTTAGAAGGCGAAAAATACCAAACTGCAGATGAGTGTTCATGCGGGATACGTTGACACGTTCCACTTAGCGCGTGGAATATACAATCCTGAATTTGGACTCCGAGAAAAATACGAGCACTCATTGGATAGCTTATAATGAAAGTTGGAAACACTGTAGAATATTTTGATAGTTTTAGGAACCTAAGACACCAAAAGCAACCGATTAGTCAACATTAATCAGTCTGATGATTAGTATGGTACATCAGCAGAAAAATCGAGAGAATTGAAGGTGCTTGTCAGCCATCTTTCGTAACAATGCTGGTGCTTCACGATCAGAATAGTAATAATAACATTTATCATCCTAAAAAATATACATGTTTATGGAGGGACAAAGATAAAATGAATAAAATGAAATGTGAGGCTGTAATTGTGAGTACTGTTCGTGGTTACCTTAGCTACAGCTGGGATGATTCAAATCCATCGTCTGCGGCAGGTTGAAACTACCTCGTTGAAGCATATTTTGTTAATGCCGCTGGTTTGAATTTCGGCATGCTTATCCGTTCAATTATTGAATTGAATCAATTGAATATTTTCAACACTTACAAGCATGATCTAAACACACTCTTCGATTGAAATTGTTGAAGCAGACCCAACGAAGACGAGTTAAGGAGTTAAGCAGGAGATTGATATGAAGCTTAGGCCAAAATAATGTATCCAAATGATCAAATTACATCACAACTTTGGAAAGATTTTGGAGCTGATACTTCCATGGGAATTGCATATGTTACCGACTCTCACGCTTATTGCCAACTCAGAAAGGAGAAAACTATTCAAAAGATAAGATACTTTTGAATTTTGATAAAGGACATTTATTCTGGGCAACTTCAAATCATTGAATATATTTCGTTGGACCTCCCCGTCTCCACTGTCTAAAAGTTAGCGGCAGTTGCTCAGGAAACCACTGTGGGGTAGATATAGTAGGCTGGCTGATTTATCATATTTTGATATTTTTTCAATGCTTTGAAATATTTTGGAGGGGAAAAATTTCGAGCTACAAATTGAAAACTTGGATTATTTGTATAATAATAATGCTGCATGGTATATTTCACCAAACTCTTTTCGTACCATCGTATCGGACCAAGCGGGTGTGGGAAAACTAATATGGTATAGTCTTTATTATTTCATCCCAATAGTGCTCGATTAGAAAATGTTCAGGTCTCTGTACCATCTTGAGTATTACCGACTCCGAGAGAACCTGGAAAATTTTAAAGGGGTGAGTTGTTTGTCTTTTGAAGACAATAAACCTAATGAAGCTGAAACAAATCCCATTTTTATTTTCGATGACATATCTTGAGATTTGCAGTAAAAGATTCGTGAATATTTGTGCGGTCGTAGGTGTATTGTTTCAATATTCATAAGTCAAACAAAGCAAGTAAAAAATGATTGCTTTGGATGTGTGACGTAGGTTATTCCGTGAGTTATAGATTCAAAAGCATGTCGAGCAAAGTTTGCAGTTCGAATACAAAAGCGACAAGCTTTTGAATCTAAAACTCACGGAATAACCTACGTCACACATCCAAAGCAACAATTTTTTACTTTTCAGTGCATTCGATAAAAGAGCTTGTCTTTGAAAAGGTTTTTTTTTTAATAATTATTTTATTTCGTGTTTTTTAGTACTTAAGTGCTTCTCAATCTATGCATTTTCGTTAAGGCATCGTTATTATGAGGCCTTTTTTTGTAAGTTCTGAGCTATCTAGCCCTTCATTGAGGAGACCATCTGAAGATTAACTCATCTGCCATCTTGGAGTTGCCATCTTCAATTCATGAATTTTTACTGAAATTCATGATCTCCGATCCCAAAAACCCTGACATACCAATTTTGAATCGAATCGGGCCATAATTACAGAACCGTCCGCCATCTTGAATTTGTGAATTATGGTGAAAAATTCATAATTTCCGACCCCGAAAACCCCCACATAACAGTTTTGAATAGAATCGGACCATAAACACAGATATCATCGGACATCTTGAAACCGCCATTTTGATTTTACAGTGTGTCCCAGCTGAAACTTGTCACCCCCCAAATCTCCGAACTCATGGAAAAAATTGAAAATCGCTTAGACCCGTTGATTTTTATTTCAAGAGGGAACACTTTCACCAAATACATCATCACTGTGTTGTCAACCCCCTCAGCTCCAGCACCCCCTACTTCAGAATTTTCAATGGGACTACTATACTTGTGATACATCATTTTGAAGGGAATTCAATCCCAAATACATCGGTGTACTGAA
This sequence comes from Gonioctena quinquepunctata, assembly GCA_018342105.1. Taxonomy (NCBI): domain Eukaryota; kingdom Metazoa; phylum Arthropoda; class Insecta; order Coleoptera; family Chrysomelidae; genus Gonioctena; species Gonioctena quinquepunctata. The sequence goes on along the minus strand of JAFIRS010003240.1, from coordinate 46,097 downwards.
ATTGAGGATCGATCAAGTTTTGTTGAAGTTTTAATGAAAACTAAGTTTTATCAAGATATTTTTATTTCTCATCACCTGAAATGTTATAATCGTATGAATTTCATAATCTCCGACTCCATAAACCCCCACATACAAATTTTGAATGGAATCGGACCGTAATCACAAAACTTCTCCGCCATTTTGGGGCCGCCATCTTGAATTTTTGAATTTTGACGAAAAGTTCACAATCTCCGTCCCCGTTAACCCCCACATACCAATTTTGAATCGAATCGTACCATAATTACAAAACTCGTCCGTCATCTTGGAGCCGTCTTTTGTTTTTTTCTCTAACAAAAATTTCATAATGCATTGTTACCAGAATGAACATTTTCCAAATTTCAGCTCAATTGGAAAGGATGACGCAAACAGCTCCTGAGGGAAAACTGTAACATGTCTGTACATAATGAAATATATTTAAAACATGTATATGATTAAGATGTCTAGAAAATCTGGTGTATGCACAGATTCGCTATTGTTTAGACTTTTTAGTTGACCTGTTTCAAAGAGAGTAAACGTTATCTGAATAGGAGGTACCTACTAATAAGCTCTAGCCAATCAGAATCTTGTAGAATTAACCCTTCATAGTGACGTACATGGACATGAGTACATGAGTGGAGTAAGTCTCGCAAACGAAGGTGCGTCGTTGCCGCACCTCCTGCGCACATACACCCATCTGCCCATCCGAAGAGAAGGTACCTAGGTTTCGCCCTATCCTTCTGCTGTAATCACCACTCCAAGTAATCCTAGTGTCAGTACCCGAGCGGGTTAATGCGTCGCTCCCCGCCGAATCAGCAGGGAATACAATCACCTCAACCCATAGGTGAAGTACTCCCCGTCTCTACCGAATTACGGTATTGTTTTCCATTGGTCCACTATCTAGCAACACGCCCCCCAGAGTCCAAGACCATGTGGAGAGGCACCGGCGGTGAAACCGGTGGGGCTATCCTCCTCCCCATGTTAACAAGACTCCTCCTGTCAGCGTTTGATGGGTAACCGCCATATCAGACTTTCGACCTGATATTACTCGTGTAACGTGTGACGAATAACCGTTCGAGTGAGAGTTCGCCGAAGCTACTGAGCACTCCACCATGTTGCCGAGAGAGAGACCTGGGCTTTGCCCAGCGGTGTCTGGGATCATCGCAGATACTACCCTCCCGTCGGCCTAGCCACATGGTGGAACTAGGCCCATGGACATGAGTACAGGTGGCCCACGTAACATACATAGTGGTCCAATAGCATTCAAGAGCGTGTAACTCTCAGATACCGGAAAGCGGAGTGCGCTAGTCCGCCACTGTCCAGAGAGATTGGTAGCCATGACATTACCATATACGTCACTATGACTCACAAATGATCTTTCATCTCTTTCTATTAGTGTCACCATTGTCTTATGGGGAATAGACTCTCCTACTCAGATAACGTTTACTCTCGTTGGACCTGTTTCATATTGTAGAAATTACAAATTTTCCACAGAAGAAATTGACACAGTTCAACGCATTGTGTTTGTTCTGTCATACAAAATGCATTCACCAACCTTAGGCAACCTGTACACTGATGCGGAATACGGAAATGTCACTTGTGAAACTTCCAACCAATCGTAAAATTTGAATGCTTCTCAATACTGAAAGATTTCGATGGGGATTATTATCATATTCAGGCAATGTATACCCAATTATTCGACAATGATCCAGTTTCAGGAGCTAGTTCAACCAGAAATTGTAACATTAAACTTCCTAAATATTTTCGATGGGGATATGAAAGAATGGCAAACTTTCATTGATATGTACGATTCGATGATACATATTAACGATTCTCTATCTAACATTGATAAATATAACTATTTAATATCTTCATTGAAGGGTAACCCGCTTTCAATTGTGAAATTCACCCCACTCGTGGGACAAAACTATATTGTTGCCTACAATTCGTTGAAAAAAAGGTACGAAGCATCTCACTGGCATTCGATTGAAAGCACAAAAAATATGCATTCTTCAAAAAACCTCATGGCTTTGCGGCATCTTCTGGATACCTTTTCTGAAAACCTCGCGATACTTGAAAATGAATTTTCCTGTGAAACAATGGGATTTTGTATTATTCAATATGCTGTTTGATCGTCTGGATACTGATGCTCAAAAGGGATTTGACCTCGAATGTTCCTCAAGTTTACAAGTGAACAATTACTATGTAAACTTGGAAGATTTTTTTAGAAAAACAATGTAGTGCGATGGATAACGTTGCTCTATCGAATCCGAATTCGATTAAAAAAAATTGATAAGTGAAATTTCACGACGACATCCTCTGTTTTCAATAAGGTGATAAAATCGAAAGCCAGTGCTAGTTTCATTGTTAATTCTTCTTCAACCCCCAATACTTTTCAGTTGTGTAACAGAGATCACCACATTTATAATTGCCCAACATTTTTATCAAGCTCTCCAAAGAAAAGGTACAATCTGGTAAGGAGTAAAAGGTGGCGTACAAATTGTTTGGGAAATAAACATATTGTCTCTCATTGTACCTCTAATTCTCTTTGCCGAAAATGTTCACTTGCCCATCATACTTACTTACATTCCGATTTTAAAAGCTCTCAAAGGACCACTGTAGATGATATGAACTCTGATTCTAGCAACCCGGTCCATGCAATTACAAATAATCCCATACCCCAAACCCAAACTGTCTCTCAGGTAAATTTATTTACTAACATTAAAAGTACAGTTTTACTCTCAACCGCCATGATTGAAGTGTTAGATTTTCGTGGAAAATACCAACCTGTTCGCATTCTTTTAGATAGTGCAAGTCAGTGCTCCTTCATTGCGAAAAAATGTTACGATAAACTAGAGCTCACTCGTATGGAAATGTCTATTGCTATTAAGGGTGTGGGACAAATATATTATCATTCAAATCAAGGGGTTTCTTGTACCATTATACCTAGGGGTGAAACTCAACCTATTTTACCTGTAGATCTTGTAGTGCTACCTCAGATCTGCTCGAATATGCCTTGTACAAATATATCAATTGACAAATTCAGTAATTTTGCGAATCTTAAGCTTGCTGATCCAAATTTTAATATTTCAGGCCCGTGGATATGTTGTTGGAAGCAGATGTTTCAGCACACATTATTAAAGGTGGGAGCCCGCAAATTTCAATAAATGAACCTGTAGCCCTCGACACGATACTTGGGTGGATAATTATGGGAAAGGTCAATTTTCCATCGGCAGAGGTCAACACATTATTTACTAGTTGCGATAGTAATTTAGAAAACTTAGTTAAACGATTATGGGAACTTGAACAATTTTCGTCAGCTGCCGTTTCGTCACCTGAAACTATATATAACCAAACCTTATCGCAAACCGATTCTGGCAGATATATTGTTGCTCTTACGTTTCGGTATTCTGAACCAACTTTCGAAGATTCTCGAGATATTGCTTTGAAACGTTTTCACTCTCTGGAGCGCCGTCTTCTGAAATCTCCTGAACTTTATGCCCAATATTCCGAATTTATGAAAGATTATATCTCTTCTAATCTCATGGAATTGATTTCTTGAATTGCAATGTGTTCTCGTTCTATTATATTCCCCACCATTGCGTCTTGAAACCAGAAAGTTCCACTAGTGTTTGACGCTTTTTCAAAATGTTCAAATGGTTTGTCCTTGAATGACACTCTCTTACGAGGGCCCAAATTGCAGTCCGACCTAGTTAATATTCTCCTGAGATTTCGCCTTCGCCCTATTTGTTTCACAAGTGATATAAAACAAATGTATTGGCGAATTCCTGTCACTAAGAATCACCAGGACTATCAAAGAATCCTATGGTTTTCTCCTCCAGAATCTATTCAAGATTATCGACTCAAAACAGTGACGTATGGTCTGACTCCGTCTCCTTACCTCGCAATAAATACGATTCGACAATTAGCAAAGGAATATAGGTATGAAAGTCCTCCCGTTGCTGAAATTCTGGAGAATGATATATTTGTTGACGATATTGTATCAGAAAGTCATTCGCTACCAGGCACTCAAACTTCAAACAGATTTGATTCGAATTATCGATAAGGGTGGTTTTGAATTACGCAAGTGGGCGAGCAACAGTCCCGAATTGCTCTCTCACTTAACAGCTTCCTCTTTACAGTTACAACCCCTAGGGCTTGATCTAGAACCTGGTTCGGTCATGAAAATTTTAGGTCTTCAATGGAATTCAGTTTCTGATACATTTTCCTATGAAGTTAAACCCCTCAATAAACCCTGTACGAAAAGATCTATATTGTCCAAATTGGCAAGAATCTACGATCCGTTGGGATTTCTTAGTCCTGTTGTGCTTTTCATAAGGAATCTCATCCAGATTTTATGGACTATTGGTATAGATTGGGATAGTGCTCCGCCTGAAGGCATAGTTAAATTTTGGTCCCAGCTGAAATCTGAATTTGGTATTCTGTCTTCAATCCAAGTTTCCCGCCTTATTATGTCATATTGTTTTTCATTTTGCCAATTGCATGGGTTTACCGATGCAAGTCAGAAGGGCTATGCGGCTGTGATTTTCATTAGGATTGTGCACAGCGATCATCATATTACTACACATCTCGTATGTGCCAAGTCTAGAGTATCACCTACAAAGAGAATATATATACCTCGTCTCGAGCTGTGTGGTGCCTTATTGTTATCTGATTTGATTTGTTACGCTCAAAGGGTTTTCAATGGAAAACTCGAAGTTTTTGCCTATACCGATTCCATCACAGCTCTAGCATGGATACAAAGTAGTCCTCATAAATGGACATGTTTCGTCCCCATTCGTGTCACTAAAATTCAAGACAATGTCCCTCCGATCCATTGGCACCATGTGTCTTCGGAAGACAACCCGGAGGATCCAGCATCCAGGGGTTTGCTTCCATCGGAACTTCTAACTAATTCTTTGTGGTGGTCGGGGCCATCTTGGCTAAGAGAGCCCGAGGACAGTTGGCCCCCGGCTATTCTCCAGAGTTCACAATTCTTTGATACCAAAGAAGAAACCCAAAAAAATGTTTGCAGAACCCCTTCAAAGGTTATTAAAAAAATCATCATCTTCAACCAAAATCAAACGAATACTATCGTACGTTTTACGTTTCATTCATAATATTCGATTTCCCAATAATCATAAAAATAGTGCTCTCACTATTGCTGATTCTGAGATAGCTGAGTTGTATTTGTTAAGGTTTGCTCAGAATGATTTCTTCTCTCATGAACTTATTCGAAAAGGAAAACCCCTTCCCAAATGTCTCGCAAAACTAACACCCTTTGTTGATGAAAAAAATTCATTGAGATTTGGGGGGCGCTTAGTCTTTTCAAAATTGTCTTTCCAACAAAACCATCCAGCTCTCGTCGCTGGCAATCATAAGTTCACTGAATTAGGTATTCAGCACACACATAATGAATATCTGCATCCAGGATATCAAACATTGCATCACTTACTTATTCAGAGATACTGGATATTAAGTCCCAAACGAACCATTCGTGGAATTCTGTCGAAGTATTTTAGAAGTTTTCGTGTCAACCCCTCTGCTCCACACTATAGGATTTCTCAAATAAAACCATTTTCCAAGGCTGGAGTAGACTATGGTGGTCCATTTTCCATTACGTTGGGACGAACTCGTGGTTCCAAAGTACACAAGGCCTATTTAAGCCTTTTTGTATGCATGGCAACCAAGGCTATTCACTTAGAGTTGGCGTCCGACCTCTCGAGTGATGCTTTTCTTGGAGCGTTGCAGCTCTTCGTTTCTCGTCGTGGTTCCTGTAATCATATACAGGGTGGCCCATTAGTGTGAGGAAGTACAGTATCTCGCCTTATAATGAGGAGTATGATAAAATGTATCGGATAAAAGTTAAATGGTTTACTTTGTTGTTTATTTCAAAATATTATGGAATATACAGAGTGTTCCTTCGAAGCGGGGCAATACAAATCATCATATTTTTTAATGGACCCCCCTGTAAAAAAATTTGCCGTTGAACTGAGCAAAATGTTTTACATGAGGAGGTATTTCCTTTTTTCGAAAATTTTGCGGCGTTGTCAAGTTATTGCTGAAAGTAAGAAAATCTTCGGAAAAACAGACTACCACAAATGCCATCATAAAAAATTTATGGATAAAATTTAAGCAGAATCATTCGAGACATGCAACACCAAGAGTAAAATGAAATGTCGGTATGGACTGAAAATTACATTTCTCAGGCAGGACATTTTATACAGAGGCATCAACTTGACAAACTTCGAATATCAAAAACTTGATTTTTTTTAATGAAACACCCAGTATGTTATGTCACCATTTTGAAGAACTACTTTATTCCTACAATTTTTGTCAATATGACTTAGCCCCTCAAATTAACAGATTTTGTGAAATTTGCAATTTCATTTTATTTCGACTAAAACTGCGTGTTTATCACTTAAATATTTACAAAATTCAAGAACTAACAGTTTTCCATAGGTTATGTTCCGTACAAAACGCTTACTCAACCACAGACAATATCTACAGTGCTAAAATAATACTAATCGGTTGCTTGCAAACTGGTTCATGGTGCGCAAATAAATGCGTCATGCACTTCTCAGTAAGGCAAGTGGTGGTTCTCGTGTGCGCCATGCGCAATGAAACTGTTATGAAAGTGGACTATGAATTTGACATTCAATGATCGATAAGTTTTGGCATAAAACAAAAATTACTGTCATACAATTTTGTATCTATCGCTTTATAATAAGAAGCATTTGAAATGAATTTCTCCACCGAAGAATTGACCGATATGATTTTTGTACTGGGGGCAAGTGATAAAAACTGTTTATTAGCGACCAGAATTCATAATGAACGATATCCAGACAGGCGACAACCCAGAAAAAAGCGTTTGAAAAGTTGCTTCTTCGATTTACTCGAACAGGAAATGTCGCATATGAAAAAATAGAAAGAACCAAAACTGCATTAACTGAAGAAACTGAAATGACTGTCCTCTTGAAAGTTACAGAAGATCCTCATATCTCGCATGGAGAAATATCCAAACAAACTGACATAAGCCGTACTGTCATACAAAGAATTTTGAAAAAGAATAAGTATCATCCGTACCGTTTTCAGTTACATCAAGAGTTATTAGATGATGATTTTGAGAAAAGAGTATCATTTTGTGAATGGGCTCAGCAACAGTTGCTACAAAACAGAGATTTTTTTAATTATGTTTTATTTTCCGATGAAGCAACATTTCATAAAAATGGGTTTGTAAATAGACATAATTTCCATTATTATTCAACAGATAACCCCCATTTCTTTCGAACCACCAGTCAGACAAAGTGGTTCCTAAATGTATGGGGTGGCATATTTGGAAATTCCATCGTTGGGCCATATTTCTTTGAGGGATGAGTTAATAGCATGATTTACCTCGATTTTTTGGAAAACCAGTTACCACAATTAAGTAGTCATTTACCCATTCGAATCAAACGAAGAATGTGGTATTTACACGACGGAGCACCTGTTAACCACACTGTTCCTGTTAATAATTATTTAGACACTGCATTTCCCAGAAGATGGATAGGTAGAGGAGGTCCTTTCAAGTGGCCACCTCGCTCACCAGATTTGACAAAACTGGATTTTTTTATGTGGGGCTACGTTAAAGATCAAGTTCATAAAACACCCCCATCTACAGAGGAGGATATGAAAAATAGAATTAGAGACGTACTCCAAAATATTCCAGTCAGCATGTTGAGGCGAGTTAATGAAGAATTTCAAAACCGAATACATTATTGTTTGGAAGTAGCCGGTGGTCACTTTGAGCAGTTGTAATAAATTTCCAATATTTTTTTTTATTATCGTTTTAATTATTTACTCTTATAAATAAAAAAAAAAAAAATTTTTTTTACCAGCTATCCTCCCCTTATGAACGGGCAGCCCTCAGAAGTCGGAACTTGTGCGAGCCAAGGATTAACGAGGTCTTACGTTTTAACGTGCGATTCCTAGCACTTTCTCTCAGATAAAAGATTCTGCAGTCGCTAGGCTTTGAACCCACACGACTGGCAGATAGAATGATTGAAAAGCGATGCTTCTAACAACACGGCTACCTGGTCTTTTCCCAACCGATTTTCAGTTTTGAGTTTGACATTGCAATTATGTTAAATTCCAGTAATAGTAACTAAGTGTCAAAATCCTAGCTGGCCTTACGTATATAGAAAGAATTTTTGACAAATTGAAAATTGAATTGCAAATTTCACAAAATCTGTCAATTTTAGGGGCTAAGTCATATCAACAAAAATTGTAGGAATGAAGTAGTTCTTCAAAATGGTGACATAACATACTGGGTGTTTCATTGAAAAAATCAAGTTTTTGATATTCGAAGTTTGTCAAGTTAATGCCTCTGTATAAAATGTCCTGTTTGAGAAATGTAATTTTCAGTCCATACCGACATTTCATCTTACTCTTGGTGTTGCATGTCTCAAATAATTCTGCTGAAATTTTATCCATGCATTTTTTATGATGGCATTTGTGGTGGTCTGTTTTTCCGAAGATTTTCTTACTTTCAGCAATAACTTGACAACGCCGCAAAATTTTCGAAAAAAGGAAATACCTCCTTATGTAAAACATTTTGCTCAATTCAACGGCGAAAAAATTTACAGGGTGGTCCATTTAAAAAATGATGAATTGTATTGCCCCGCTTCGAAGGAACACTCCCCTAATTTTGGAGGTTTATGGGAGGCGGGAATAAAATTGGTTAAGGGGCACCTCGTTCGCGTGGTTGGAGAACAACTTCTCACGTATGAGGAGTTTTATACAGTATTGACACAAATCGAAGCAATTTTGAACTCAATGCCATTAGGGCCCATTAGCTCTGATCCGAATGACGTTTCGGCACTAACTCCAGGTCATTTTTCGATCCTAGCCCCTCTTAACTCCTTGGCAGATGAGGACCTTACTGATATCAAAATCGGACGTTTAGGACGATGGCAGATCGTTCAGAAAATTCAACAATCATTCTGGTTGAAATGGCAGAGGGAATACCTTCATACTCTCCTTCAACGATCAAAATGGACAGATCCATCTGTTCCTATCAGAACCGGTGATTTGGTTCTTCTCAAAGATTACCTTTCACCCCCATTGAAGTGGCATTCAGCTCGAGTAGTCGAGGAACACGGTATAGATGGTATTACACGAGTTGTTACTGTTAAAACTGCTAAAGGGACACTCAAGCGTCCTGTTACGAAGGTATGTCCCTTACCTTCTATAGAACAATAGAATTTTGTTAGACTATAAGCATCTCTTGGCTTATTTTTTGGGTAAAATTTCTCGCGTAATTTTAGGTGAGCGGTTATGTTGCGTCTTGATGCATGTGTTCTTTTTTTCTGTTATTATAATTATAATTAATTTTGCCAAGGGATTGTATATTTATATTGTATATTTCAAATGGAAATTTTTCATTTGCATTCTTCAACTCTTTCGACCTGATTTTGCACGTGAGATATCACACAGACTGATATAGTAACTTTTGGCGTGGGGAAATGAGACGGAAGAGGAGAAGTGTGAATATAAAAAATTAGTTCCTAGATTTTATGGAAGGAACAAAGCATTTTAGTTTTTCTCGAGTTGGTGTTTTCTCATTGATATATCGCTTATTACTCAGGATATTCCTTATCCTTAAAATTAGTGTAAATGTGATTAGCGGCGGTACCGCCAGGAAGACTAGACGAAGTATCTATTGGCTGAAGATCAGATTCCCCGACGGAGGCACATGGGTGAGTGACACTTTGATTAGTTCTGTGTGTTTGTAAATTTACCAAATATTAATTTTTAAACAGTCCACTGAACATACAGTACGTGTCTTCAAACTTATGGAGGTTATGAATACAAACATAATTCATAAACCCCATTGATCCTTCAAAATGAATGTATGAAATCAAAAATTATTTTATTTATTACCCCGAATAAAGAACTAACTGTCTCTGAATGTAACTGAGAGCGCCAGGTTTGGATTTCAGAATTGTGCTCAGCAAAAGTATGGAAATACCGTGTTAAAAATGATCGAAATATTAGCCCCCAAAAAGAACCTCATATTGATTATATCCAATTAAAGATGAGAAAGAGCGTATGAAATGGATTGAAGATGTTTCAAACAGGTGGGTGTTACTGAATTGTTGTGCTCGCCCAATTTTTCCTAGTTGGTGACTTGGCTCTAAGAGACTATTGAAAGGAGCGCTACCAACTTATGTAAGTATATATATATATATATATATATATATATATATATATATTCCTGTACCAACTCTCGAATCCAAGTCTGAAAACAAAATTGATATTTAAAATGAACAGTTGAGTTATTCGTTGTTGGGAAATATATGCACTCATAGTTGAAGTTCAAAAGAAATATTCTCACAGTTGATGTTTTGTTCAATATATGAAACCAAAAAATAACAATCATTTGTAGTTGCTGGATAGATCAATATTTCATGTAATAATGCATATAAATTCCTCAGTTAATTAACGAAATATCACAATACGCTTTCAAGAGAGATAATAAATAACCAAGATTCGTTGATCGTAGAGAGGAAATTTACTTTATCACTATCCACGACTGCGTGTCACCATGATTTCCAGAGTGGAAAATAATAAATTGGCATTCATAGCACTTTTTCAGTAAATGTAAATGATATTATATAGTAGTTTGAAAGTTAAATTTGAGTGACCGTTCGTAAGTTGAAAAATCTGGCGAACAACATGAACCTGAAAAAATATATGAAAGAGGGGGGCGAATAGTCCTGATAAAGAAAATAAATAAACAATTGCTTTCCCCTGAACACAAGAGTTTGGAAAATGTTTGGTTACCTCTTTCATCTCAAATAAGCTTTTCATGGCACCGTCTTTATATTTAAAAATAAAATGGAATAATTTTGGAGTATTCAATTCTATTTCCAAACTAAAAATGATAATGAAACAGTATATTAAATATAGGTATAGATTTTTCCAAACCTTTTTATCTCTTTATTCCCAGACAACTCACCCCAGTTATATTTTATTGGAACCCATTTAAATAGTGTCTCATTTTTGATATTTCCAGTGCGGAACTACTCTAAGACAACCATGGGGTTCCAGAACTAGTTTCAGAAAAGGCTAGCATGAGCCAGCCACACGCAGAAACCAAACTCTTAACCACTAAAGGCAATTCATTTCATGTGAAGAATCCCACAAAGACCTTTTTCAAAATGTTGATGTGCTGTTATTCAGTCAGAATGAATGATTTTGCTAAGAAACAAACTTTGCAGGCTATGCTGGAGCGAGACAGAGATGTGGAAGAATTACGTTTTGAATTAATTGTCTTTACAAGGAAATTTATTTTTGATCAATATATGCACAGCTTTTTATAATGCACTAGAATTGAACTGCTTAGAATACAAGTGCAGAACAACTTCTTAGAAATGTTCACCATAGTTGAATCATACACTTAAACATACTTATGCACATATTTTACCATACAGTAGATAGGGAAGTGAGAAAATTCAGTAAGGTGAAACAAATAATTGATCTGAAGTTACATTTTTCAACTCATTAACAACCATATTATCATATTGTTGACACATAAACTAATAATTTATAAGAGTTTCATATGAGAGCTTTTTATTTCAAAACGATAAATAGACAACATCCTGTATACGACGGTTTATTTAAAAAGCCTGTTATATTACAAATTACACAACTATTGTGTTAACCACGGTCAATGTTTTTGAAGAGTAAAATAAATTTGTGTAAAAATGTACTCAGTATTTCAATATTAATTACAACTTTTTTCTGAAACCATTTTTTAGAGGGATTGAATAAAAATAATTTTACAATTTTGGTGTGGTTATTTCTTTGGATTTGACATATTGAATACTTCATTGGACACCATCATAGTTTCCTTTGGCGGATTGTATCCAAAACATGATTAATCCCTTATCCCTTCGATAAAGTTAATTACTGAAAATGATTGTTGTGAATAAAGTAAATCGATATCATATTTCAGTGATATCTCAAAGTTAATAAGAAGTATTTGAGGAATTGTGCTTCCTGTTTCATTATATTTCAAAACAGAGTCATTAAAGCATAGAGAATCTGAATTACACATCTAGATAATATTCAACTTTGCATTCATTCAGAAAGCCCTATGTAGCAGACCGGTGTGAAGTTAGCGGCCATTTTGTAGCGGCCAAATTATCAGTGGCGTATTCGAAAGTTCTTCGACTTTTCAACCAAATCGAATGACGGGAGATTTGAAATGGCAATGGGAATGATATACCAAGAGATATTTTATATGCTTTTAGATAAAAAATCAAAACCCACCCTGAAAAATGTTAAGCCAAAAAATCAAATTTAGCTGTATTTTGAGGGTTTGCATAATAATATACCAAGAGATTATTAATTCACAAGTTGTCGAAGGGTACTTTATAATTGTAGATATTTTGAAAAATATTAAAACCCACCCTCAAAAAATGTTTAGCTAAGTTCATTTTTGGTAAACGGGTTACTGGAAGACATAATAATATACCAAGAGATTATTAATTCACAGGGTCGAAGGGGAGTTTTATTGTGATTTAAAAAAAAAATAAAAAAACCACCCTCAAAAATGTTAAGCCAAGTCGATATTTGGTATACGTGTTATGAAAGGCTATATGATGATATATCAAGAGATGATTGATTTGAAAGACGTTGAAGGGGTAGTTTATACCTGCAGATATTTAGAAAAAAATATCAAAACCCGCCCTAAAGAGTACATTTTTGGTATACGTGTTGCTGAAAGACTATATAATTATATTCCAAGCGATGATTGATTTGTAGGCCGTCGAAGGGGTAGGTTATACCTGTCGATTTTTCGAAAAAATTCAAAACCCACCCTCAAAAATGTTTAGCCAAAGACATCTCTTGGTATATCATTATACCTATAGCCTTTCAGTAACACGTATAATAAAAATGAACTTGGCTAAACATTTCTGAAGATTGGTTTAGATTTTTTTCGATATATAAACTATCCCTTCGATGTCCTGCAAATCAATCATCTCTTGGTGTAACATTCTATAGCATTTCAGTAACACATATACAAAAAATGGCTACACATTACCGAAAGTGAGTTTATGATTTTTTTCGAAATATTGACAACTACCCCTTTGACTGCCTGCAAATCAATCAACCCTTGGTATATCATTATATTGCCTTCCAGTAACACGTATACCAAATATCGACTTGGCTTAACAATTTTGAGGTTGGGTTTTAATTTTTCATCTAAAAGCATATCAAATATATCTTGGTATATCATTCTTAAGTTTTTCATGTGTTGTGTTCGGCCATTTTCTGTTGAATTGGATTCCCATTGCCATTCCAAATCTTCAGCCCTTCGATTTGGTTGAAATTTCGAATATAATATATCACCCGAAGCCACTGGTCATTTGGCCGCCACCCCTCTCCTAGCAAGCCCATTCACATATTCCTCTTTTTCTCTTTCTTCCTGATATCTCACTATATATCTTCTTTCCTCCTCGCTCCTTCTGAATAAACTGTACCCGCAAGTTTTAATTTCGTTGCTCTGAAAAATATATAAAGTAAGTTTGCAAGAATAATTCTACTCAAAAACATTAAAAAGTTATGAAAGTTCTTCCAAAATTGGTCCAAACCGTTCAAAACCCAAGTTTTTCTTGAATTCATGATTATTCCTCTTTTATCCAATAGCTATGAAAATGAAGAGATTTAACACAAAATACTAGTGCCCAACTATATGACACAATAATCAAAGGAATCTTGAGGAATAGGTAAAATCATATAGAGCTGAGATTTACAAAGTGGATGAATTTCAGAGTTGGTAAGGAATATCAGAAAAGCAATTTTATGCATTGAAAATCTTTGAATATACTAAACCCTCATATTTTCCTCTTTCTGTTCCATTTTCTGATTTTATCAGAACATTAAAAAAATACCAATTATGATGTGGTAAGACAATTATATATATATATATATATATATATATATATATACATATATATATATATATATATAGGGGGAAATGAATTTTATTTGGGAAACAGTCAGGTATGTTCGATTCAATGAATGTTCTTCGTTTTTTCAGTCAAGCTTTCGATAATGTTTATTATCTTTATCAAGACTTCTCTACAATATGAGTGATTGATAACAGAATAATATTAATAACAACTATACTTACTAACATGAAAATATTGAAAATTAGTCGTAAAGAGTGACATTAGAAGTTTCTTTCATGAAGGAAGAATTTTTAGACAGGTTCAATTGACTTTTTACAAATTGTCAAAATATATATACAGATGGAAAAAAATATATTAAAGAAGATTATTATTTCACAAACAAAATGAACTGAATTCAAATAATAATCTTCTTTAATATTTTTTTTTCCATCTGTATATATATTTTGACAATTTGTAAAAAGTCAATTGAACCTGTCTAAAAATTCTTCCTTCATGAAAGAAACTTCTAATGTCACTCTTTACGACTAATTTTTAATATTTTCTGTTAGTAATTTTTTTTTCATCTGTATATAATTTTACAATTTGTAAAGATAATAAACATTATCGAAAGCTTGACTGAAAAAACGAAGAACATTCATTGAATCGAACATACCTGACTGCTTCCCAAATAAAATTCATTTCCCTTGATATTTCACAGTCAATAAATATTCATACCTATATATATATATATATATATATATATATATATATATATATATATATATATATGTATTTATATAAATGTATATATATATATATACCTCATCACATCCTGATGCTGGACACCATAAAAGATGGAGAAACCTGGGATCACACCAGCCAACCATAGAAGAAATACAACATACAGAACCCCTCAAAATACTCAAACTCCTGAAGGATATCGGGCTTGAGGGGCTGCTCTGGAAAAGCAGGAGAAGGTGGGACCCAATAGATATAATCAGATCGCAGCGCATCTGTCACCACCCTCTACCATCTTTAAAAAAATCATAAGTTCCACAATATCAGTAGGTGATATTTGTTTTATGAATATATGCACCTCAGGGTACTCCATAAGACTAATACAACACCTGATTTTGTCCGGCAAGAATTCACCCTCCACAACACCATCTATTCATTAAAAAAATCAAAAGTTCCTCAAAATGCACGTAGGTGATTTTTTTTCTAGCGAATATATACTCCACAGGGTGCTCTATAAGACTAACACAACACCTGATTTTGTCGGGCAAGAATTCATCCTCCTAAACCCCTTCTATTAATTTAAAAAAAATTCATAAGTTCCTCCAAATGCACGTGGGTGGGACTTTTTCCTTTCTGTGGTTTCTTAGAAATATATTTAGATTTCACTCTTTTCCACACCACCTAGCGGTAGAGTAACGCCACTGAACCTGACAATATTGACGTTTCAAAACAACGTATTGTTGCAGAATGTGAGGCTGTTTCCGCAGACACATTTGCAAAAGTACGAGAAGAGTTTAAAAATAGGATATTTCACTGTCAGGAAGTAAATGGAGGTCACTTCGAGCACTTTCTTTGAGTAGATACTGATTCTTAAATCTGTAATTAATATCATACTGAATGGAATTTAAATTTTAATGTTTACTAATGAGCCATTAAAACTGCCATAAACACAAACAAAATTAGTATCATTGAATAGGTTTTTTCGATTCCTTTTAAAAGAGGTGTCGCTTGCCTTGTGACGTCATCTTTGACGATTTCGTCATCTATCATCACTAGTAGGGAAGTTTACAACCTTTAATATTCAGTTTCCAAATTTCACTTGTTTGTGTATAATCGTTCCAAAAATAAGAGGGGGGGGAGCGGACTTTTGAGAAGCACTGTATAATCTTAAAGTATTACTGAATTCAATTGTATTGTTTTCAAGATAAACATTCATATGTTTATGTTTAATTATCATGAAAACGATGCAAATGAATTGAGTAAACCTGAAGATTCTATGTGTGGAATTGATTGATAAATACGAAAATAAAGAAAGGACCTCGCACCGGGAAATTGGCTTTAGGAGAACTTGCTCGAATTTTTCATATATTGCAGATCTCGTGATGCTGATCAAATGTCTCCATTGCACCACCGCTCTAAATTCAACAGTTCAGATTATATAGGGTGCTGAAGATAACTTTTCCAAAATTTCGAATGGCCATTGTGAAGAGACTTTTTCGAATATATAAACCAAATCGAGTATGCATCGATTGTTCATATGGCCAATTTGAATACACTATAGAAAACAATGCACGTACAGACGATATACAGGGTGATTCCATTGATAGCAAGCTTTTCAGTGATTTCCAAAAAATTGAGCGGTGGAATTTTATTCATTTTCAGATATTTTGTAGGATATCAAAATCGATTGCGATTAATTAAACTACTATTATTATTATTTCTCATGAAACTGCACCAGTCCTGCTTATTGATATATCCAAATGCCTGAAATTCCGGAAAAGTCGGTTACAAACTCGATCGTTCACGGTGAAAGTTCACTCCGCAGATACATGAAATTTACAGGGTGGATCAAGAAACTAGTGTCCTTTACTGATAATTTCCTTGAAGTAGTTGTGATATTGATGTCATTGAAGCATTTCCAGAAATACATTCTGTTCGACACACATCCGAAAGATTTTTAACAATATTATTAGTGAATAAAACTGTGTCTTCTACGATCAGTAGAACAATTCGAATGAAGGTTAAAGAATCTCGAGAAATATTGGAAATAATTAAAACAGAAACATTGATTTCAAAATTAGGAAACCAAAGTGATATATTCCATTGAAAAGACGTACCTATATGGAATGTATAGATTTCTAATGAACAACGACAGAAAATTCAGAATCATTCAAGTTTCACTGTTCAGATAACATATTGTTGTAAACCTTGGCTCACCGCCGGACAACTGTCAATTGATCTTGATTGATGATGCATTATATTACCTACTTCATTATCAAAACTGTGGAATTCTTTGAACAGAAAAACAATATATAACAGGGTACCAATGATCTAAAACGAATGATGACATGAACAACGTACAGAAAAGGATGATAGATTCAGAACACCTGATTAACTTGTCCCTCTCTATGTTCAACATCCTCTATATGGATGAGAAGGGCATTTGATGGATACCTTATAAACTGTTCATGACGTGCGAAGCCAAGGTACCAGATAACACTGGCCACATGGGCACAACATCCAGTTTTACAAGTGTAATAATATTCAAATATAGGTAACATCGTCAACACTATTGATTTGTTCAATATCCTCTACATTTGCTTCGAATGCTATGAATAATTGATATTTGGTGGCATTACGGAATCTTGAATGAACTCTCATTCGTAAAAATCCACGTATTTGCATCCGTCATTTTCATCATGATGATATAAAGTATCTTGTATATACGATGCTGCCAATTCGACCTGGTATATGCCAACAGTTATATCTCGTACCAATTGTGAATTTAATCTTGGGAATTCATTGAAAGATAATGTCCACTGACCACGTCTCACATTTATATTTTCTGCTTCAACTCTGGCTTGAACTACGTTGACTCTATTAGCCTTTTCCAACATTATATTGGCTAAGTCTAGGTTGGCATCTCTCATTCGAATAAGCGCATGGTACTTATTTATTATTGCACCTGCTATTTGTAGGAAACATTTTATATTTTTAATATTATGTGTATCAATTTTGTGATAAAAAATTTGAACATTGTCTTCAGATGACAATTCCGTGCCTCAACTATCCATCTAGTTTTGTTATGATTCTGAACTTGGCTTCATCAGTTAGTAGTTGTCTTTGTCCTCGAGGTAGAACTGAAGGCATTTCACAATGAATGCCGATATTCTGAAGAAAAGGAAGAGCATCTTGGTAGCCCCTATCTACAATAAAAATATCACCTGGATGAAACCATCTTCTCAATTAATCGACATCTATACTCAATTCATTCTGCAATATGCGTGCATCATTATTTCCCGAATCTGCGAAATATGGGCCTTGAATATCCAAAATATAACCATCACTACCCACAATTAGGACTGGTTTGATTAAATGTCTCCCTTTGTATTGAGAATATGATTGTCGTAATACCCGGAAGTCGCAACTTCTATCAATGTACAAATAAGTATCGCTTTTGGTTCATTGGGTTGTGGATTGTACAATTGATTCGCAAAAAAACAAACATGTCGTTTTATAAATTGTTCTCTTGCTATTGCGGTAAATCCTATATTATCGGGTACGAAACGAGTCATTAAAGATTCTCGCACTGAACTTGTTGCCTGGAGGCTTGAATAATTGAATATGATAGTTAAAAATTCAGAAATACCTTGTCGGAGTTTGCATAAGAATGCCAATAAATCTTTTTTAGAAATATGTCTCCCACCTCTATCTTGTCTTGGTACAGATACACAATGACTATATAAGTCACCAAACTGTTATTTTGTGAGCGAAGCAATGGATTTGAATTCTTCATCAGAAAAACTATTCTGATCTACGTAATCCAATTTACGCTTAGCGGCAGTTCTGAGTTCGTTTTAAAATTATTGAAGTTCCTGACCTTTGAGATCGTGAGGTCTATTGATATATCTTAAGCCTATCTGTAGGTTGGGAAATAAAAACCCACGACCATCAAGATGAATTCTACAGGAACGGTTATTTTCTGGTGTATATTTATATATATATATATATATATATATATATATGATCTGATTTATGAACACGTTGACTCTGCATTCTATTGTGAGTCTTTGAAAGATCAGCTACACCATTGCAAATGAGACACGTGTGCCTTGAGGATTGTGTTAAAATATTCAATCTCAAACATCCTGGATCTTTTTGAAGAAGATGAATCTCTTGAATAATTGATTGGTTGCATGTCAAACAGATTCTATTTCCATCAATTTCTGCGACATGAGGAAGTCCCCTTTGGTCGCGTCTTTCAATGGCAATTTCTCGTTTCAATTCATTTGGTTCTCCATCGAGTCGCGCCATATTTTGTGTATTGAATATAAGATCACCCGTAAAACAATTCAATCGGTGACGATTAGCCATTTTTTCAATAATTGATATGATTTCCATGAGAACTTAACATATGCAATGATTGCAAAATGACAATTCAATATTTGTTGGACAAATGGATATGGTTGCTATATGTCATTCCAAACCAGAGCCATTCTGACCAAACTAAAGTTGCAGCTAGTCCATCTCCTCTCCAAGTGTGGTTACTTTTCAAATGAACTTAGTGTCGGGATAGTAAACATGGCTAAGAGTGAACATTTTATGGCATAGGCTTACAAATGGAAAGTGTGAGCCCATATCTTTTCGTAATAAAGAAAGTATTTATATGAGATTATATTGGCCACAAATGGTTCACATACAGGAAGTTTCAATTATCAATCAATCGACATTTTACCAATTGAGGTGTGAATTCGAGTAACGAGTATGTTTTGCGAATTGGTAGTTTTGCTAGTCATTGGTGGGAAGTCGATTGTGGTTTATTCTAAAATTCCATATGCAACATATATCTAGGATCTAGAAATTCTCCAAGGAATATTGAAATTGATTGTTGTTACGCGAATGTGATACACTCTGTATAGGTACGAAACATTTTTTGTAATGAAATATGAGCATATTGAATTACCTATATCATTGTTATTCAATGATTTTGTTCCATTTTTTGATATTTTTCGGGATTCTTTTACCTTCTCTCGAGTCGGTCTACTACTCGTAGTATATATAGGTTTATATATATATATATATATATATATCATTCAAAATATTCCAGAGAAAATTGATCAAAATCTTTCAACAGATGTGTGTCGAACACATATTTGTGCAAATGTTTCAATAAAATCAATATCAAACATAACTACTTCGAGGAAATTATCAGTGAAGGACAGTAGTTTTTGTCCACCCCGTATATTTTATGTATCTGTAGAGTGGAATTCCACCGTGAACGATCGTGTTTGTAATCGACTTTTCCGGATTTTCAGGCATTTGGATATATCAATAAGCAGGACTGGTGCAGTTTCATGAGAAATACATAATAGATATGTCAGTTTAATTCAGGAGATGCTAATATCATCAATTAATTTTGATATCCTACAAAATATCTGAAAATGAATAAAATTCCACCGTTCAATTTTTTGGAAATCACTGAAAAACTTGCTCTCCTTGGACTCACCCTGTATATCGTATGTACGTGCAGGAATCATTGTTCTCTATAGTGTATTCAAATCGGCCGTATGAACAATCGATGCATACTCGATTTGGTTTATATATTCGAAAAAGTCTCTTCACAATGGCCATTTGGAATTTTGGAAAAGTTATCTTCAGCACCCTATATAATCTGTACTGTTGAATTTAGAGCGGTGGTGCAATGGAGACATTTGATCAGCATCACGAGTTCTGCATTATATAAAAAATTCGAGCAAATTCACCGAAAGCCAATTTCCCATTTAGGCGGTGAGAGGTCCTTTGGAAACATACTGGAAGTGCTAAAGGGACAATATCACATAGTATACCAAAAGTTACGTTTATTTAGTTCATAATTGAATCTAATATGGAAGTTAGTACTCTATCTGTGGTGAAAAAAGGAATGCAACTGAGAAGTCTCAAAGAAACTTCGCCTGAAAAAGCTGAATGTGGAAATCGATAAGACTACTGAAATGAATATTTCAATAATAACACAGAAATTATACCTTAATGAAATTATAATTGAACTTCCTATTGAAATTGGTATAATGTTCTCTATGTGTGGTGAAAAAAGGAATGGAATAAGGAAGTCTCGAAGAAACCTTGCATGAAACGACCCAATGTGGTTATTAAAAAGATATTTATTGAGTCAATAACTTCCGCAAAAAGGACTACGGAGGGCTATTTCTTGGGGCTATTTTTTCAAATCTCAATTCGAACAACACAGTGATTTGAAATGCGTTCTTGATGAGCGGTAAGCGATGTTTTTGGTACATCGCATGCGAGCTTTTAGTCGCAAAGTTACTTACATAGTACTTCGCAGTTACTTCCCAGTGTTTGCTGGGTATATACAATTTGTTCAATACATCGTCATTCTGTATCTTGATTCAAAATGAATATTACAATTGTATACTTACAAGGGATACTGTTCGAGGCAAATTTTATCCAAGAAAGGTAACAGTCACGTGCAATGGAAAAATCAATTATACGTCAGTGAAATTACCTATACCGCTGGAAATATTTTTGTCCGCCGACGGATAGTTACCGTGGGCATTCTTATACCGAAGGCGGTAAGGAGTGTGAAGGGACTTTGAACCACACATCTATGGTGAACTTGGAAGGAGAAGATTGGAATCTTCCTGTCTTTACTTAGGGAGAATGTCTTTTGCAATATGGAAATTTGATGTTGAAAAGGAAACATTCTCAATTGAATAGTGACCAGAAAGTTTTTTTCTGTAAATTGAAAAATCCACGATAAAATGAAGTTATATTTTGTGAATATCTAACATATTCAGTTGAGAATTTTTCCCTTTTTTCAACATGAATACCCCACAAGAGGTTATCTTGAACGATAGAAGATGGTGACTAAAGTTTATTTTTCAATCGCAGATGATTCCGCATCTGATTTTATAAACATCCTTTTCATATTTTCAAACAAATCAATGGAAATTTGACTTGAAGTTTTGGATATGTAAAACTTTATATCATTGAAGCTCAATCCATTAACTTTGCTGCAGCATCCAAAACCAACCAGATATGTTTGAGATATGTTGAGATATGTTTGAGTTTTGCGTTCGCATCGTAAGATGTGAACGCAAAACTCAAATAAAATAATTTTGTTTTAACCTGATGATGACAAATACCATGTCGAAACGTCGTTAAGAAAAAATTATATGAATTGACTGAATCAGACCTTTATTCCGAGAATTTGAAGAAAATATATATGTGGTCAAGAAACTAAAGAAAATATATATAAAATTTAAACCTAACAGAACATAGTCAAACACACTCTTTCACTAAAATGAATTTTCTGGGGTCCCTGATCCAATCAATATTTCTCAAATTTACACATGAGCTATTTTTATCTTGATGATATGAGTATATGTGCATGCTACAGTTATTGTATGTTGACTTTCATGCAGTCTATTGATAATCTGAAATTTCAGACTTTTGGGAGAAATTAATCTTCTATATATAGAGCATATACACACAGTTTCAACAAAATTCACTCATATTCTCTATATGGTCTATTTTCCTTGTACATCTACAATCATAGAAAATGTTTGGGATACAGTTCATAAGACACTTTCCAAATATCAAGTTCAAGTATTCGTGAAAGGAGGGTCAAAATAAGAGCGGAGATATTGTAATTCAACCCAACATTTCGGTTATTGTATTTAACGATAATTGTGGAAAAGGATTAAAACATTTGTAACATACACTCAGATAAGAAAAATATAGCAATAATTTCCAGGATATCAAATACATTAGTAAGAGTTAAGAGTTCAAAATGACTAGTGAAGTTTGTCAATATGTTCTTTTGTTGATGTTGAATTTATATATCTTTCTTGATTTCATTAATTTCTATAATAGTCTTTTTGAGAGTGGGCTGGATTTTCGGAATCAAATTTGTTTAATTTTTTTTGTTGGCAGGTAGTGTATCTTTTTTGTATTCTTTAAATCTGTTGTTTGATATATTGTTTTCAAATCAAATGTATTCATTGAAAAGACCACATTGGTATAGAGACAGAGAGAGAGAGAGAGAGAGACAAATGTACTTCATTGTCCGAAAAAATACATTTCCTATTGACAAAGCGTAGTTTGAAAGTTACAATAATGAACCGTACCATTAAATAAGTATAGGTAGGTATATATTTCATATCTGATAATAAAAAAAAGTTCTAAATCACAGTTTGCTTAAAGGTGAGACAGTATTTCTGAGATCAGGTGGACGAGTCTTGATAGAGTTCATCTAGTGTATAATAGGCATATTCTTGTCACTTCAACCCACAGGGGTTAGAATTTTTTTGAAATATGACCCATGATCATATTGGATTAATTTTAATTATTCCTTCAAAGAATATGTAGATCTATTCTTTGTGATGGCTTTCTGATGAAAAAGAAGCATAGTCAAACTCATTGATATTGAAGTTATGACATAGAGGGGGGCCCAACTCTCCATGTCCAACAATTTGTCTCCCAATTTATCTCACGTAGGTGTGAAGGTAAAAATCTTGACTTGGATTATTGTGTAGAGTTGCTCTAGTTAGCTCACTATGGAGTAATCAACACACAAACTGAAGATCAAACAATTGTTACTGAACGTTTGGCCCTAGATATTTTTTATCCAGAAGTCAAAAATTCAAAAAGTGATATATATGAAGTTTTATTCAGGTTGATTAGAATTATTAGCATAGCCTGAATACCAATAACAAACTTTTCATTGCAGTAATTAAAAAGTGCAGATTTTGTGGTCATTGATCTTGTTTTCAAATTAAATTGGGGAAACTCTTATGAATACCTTGCTGTCATTGAATTTCATATAAAACTAGCCAAATTTTACGATTATATTACTTAAAAATAAAAATGAGAAATATGACATTTTCCTTTTTTTTATATGATTATTTCTTCCGGTCTTATTCCTTTTTTTTCCACAGCAAGCATTCCAAAAGTTATACTATTACATACTCATATAGAGTTCTGAAACCTTTTGAGTGAAGATATTTCCTAAGAAAAACTCAACCTGGCCTTTATTTCATGATCTATCCTGTTATTCAATGAGATGTTTTCCATGGAACACAGAACATAAATCCAACTGTAAAAGTACCCATCGAAGGTGAATCTAAAGAAAGTCAAGTAATACAATAGAGGCCCAGAATTTGAGTATCAATACCACAGGAGGCAACAGGAGAAATATACAAGGTTTGTTTTGGTTCGAAGTCAGGACGATTCCGAATCGGTTCCAAAGAGTAGGACAAACGTAGCTGAAATATTTTGCACGGGTTCGTTTCAATGAATGACTGTGTAACTACTTCGAACGGTTCTAGGACCGTCCCTACTATAGTAACCACAGCAAGGCTAGTGTGTGCACAAAAATCTGGCTGTGTTTTTCAGTAACATTACTTTATTTTTGCTGTATTGTTTTCCCCCGCCATGAGCATAGGAGAACAGAAACAATGATCATTGGAAGTTTATGTCAATAAGTTATTCATGTGTCTTCAATTATAACTGATATTTATGATAAAATATCTTTATTGGCATGAAATTAAATACATCAAATGGCCATTGATAGTTCCTCAACCTGTGGGTTCAACAATAATTGATTTATGAATGGTAGATAAATAAATAACTACAAAGTAACATTGACCAGAAGATTAACTATTTCATCAACGTATTTTCTGGGAATTTGAATTTCTAACAAACCTCTTTGTATCATCATGGGTTAAATGATTTCCATTGTTGAATTATTTTTGTCGATTGCTTGAAGACCTCCCATTATTTGCATTTTTATTTAGAATGTAAAGTATAATTTGTTGGTATTTTTTGTTGAATGACTTGAAAGAACTTCTGTGATATGATGTATATTTTCTGGTGTTTCGTATTGTAACTTTAAAGATATAGGATAGGACGTACCTATATAGAATGCTGCAACATTCTCTTGGTGCAAAAATTGATAATTGAAAAATATTTTCATTGTGTATGAATTCACAACTACTTACACGGAACAACAGTATTTTTTTAGAAACCCAGGTAGGTTATGTTCTTTTAAATGTAGACAGCAGCAGTTCTGTAACCTTCTGCAGTTTTTGAGTCAATACAATAAGAATGGTTTGATTAATCCCAAGAAACAATAGAAATGTACATAATAGGTATAGCATATAACAACTAAACATGACTTGAATATGTATGAATAATTCTTTTAAATTAAGTTTTGAGTTAATATATATATATATATATATATATATATATATTCTTCAATTTCTCGGAATAAAGGTCTGATTCAGTCAATTCATATAATTTCTCTTAACTACGTTTCGACATGGTATTTGTCATCATCAGGTTGAAACACTAAAATTAAAAATATGGAGTTTGAGACATATTCAACTTAACACAATATTGAAATGTATGCACTAAAATAATTCTTTAAAAACATATGGTTCGAAATATAAACGTTATTTAACTCAATATAAAATATCTTAACATTTATGAGTATCACTTACAAATTATTTTATTGAATTCTCGTTCGCATCGTACGAACGTTATTGTAAATTCTTTGAAAAATATTGGTTCGAAATATAACACGTTATTGTAGGAGTGTGACTGCGACAAAGTTATCGGGAATGGTTTGTTTATCTTTCATGCATTTCTACCCACTTCATAAGTACATGGGATTGTTTATATTGAGTTCTAGTATATGGGCCGGACTGTATTTTTTTGGCAGCATGTAATGATCAGTTTTCATTATTATTACTACAAACAGAGTTGAAAAAGGTTGTTATAAATATGGCTTAAGTTTTTGATATCATTTCTATTGTTAATGCTATTGGGGTCTTTTAAATATGATCATTTCAAGGAATATTCTTACCTTGGATTCCTTTCTTTGGTCAAAATTTCAACGTTGTTAGTGTCAAACTTATGTTGATTTCCTTTTTCGTGTTTGGATAAGGCTGTAATGTTGGTTTTTGAGTATTTGTGGGCTTGTACTCGTTTCTGCAAATATTGTTTTGTTTGACATATATAGGTACTTTGACAGTCTTTACACGGTATTCTATATACTGTATGAGTTTGTTTGTTTTTTGGTATTTCTGGTTTTAATTTTGAATAAATGGTTTTGTTCGTATTTTTCAGTCGATGTGCAATAGTTATGTTGTGTTTTTCCATTGTTTTATTAATTTTATTCGATAGTTTGTCTATGTATGGTAAAGGTATGTATGTATTCGTTTTTTTAATGTTTTTTCTGCAAAGTGGCTGGGGTAAGTATTTTCTTTCAATATATTCTTGATTATTTCTATATTATTTTTCCTAAAATTTGGGTGAGCAAGCTTTATAGCTCTGTCAGTTAAATTTTGAATAACATTTTTTTTTGTAACTAAGGGGTGCGTTTGACAAATAGTTAGTGTAACGATTTGATGCATTTGGTTTAGTAAACCAGTTTGTGAAAATGTTTCCAGTATTGTCGTGTATTATTGTTGTGTCGAGAAAGATTATTTGTTTTTCTATTTCTTTTTCTATTGTAAATTTCAATCTAGGATGATATTTATTAAATTTTTCTAGAATTTCACCAACTTTGTCAGTAGGAATACAGGTTAAACAATCGTCTACATATCGTTTGAAGAATATTGGTTTGAAAGTTAGTGATTTGATGATCTTTTCTTCAACATACTCCATAACCAGATTTGCTACTGTTGCAACAATTGGAGATCCCATTGCAATTCTGAATATTTGTGAGTAGTATTTATTTTCATATTGAAAGTATGTTATGGTTAAACATAGTTCAATTCCTTTCAAAAACTCTTCTAAGGTTAGTGTTGTGTGACTTTGTATTTCATGCCATTTTCTCTTATGATATCTATCGCTAATTTTGTATCTATATTTGTATATAAAGAAACTATATCCAGAGAGATCATTATGTTATTTTGTGGAACTGTTATATTGCGGACAAATTCCACAAATTCCCAGGAGTTTTTCACATAGTAATCATTTTTTCCAATAACATTTGAAAGAATTTCTGAGAGGAATTTTGATAAATTGTAAGGGCAGATTGAATATTGCTGACAATAGTGCGAAGGGAATTCAGTTTTGTGTAATTTGGGCAACCCGTATATTGTTGGAGGTTGGGCGTTGTGTATATTGAGTTTGTTTTTTGTTACCTGATCTATAAGTGTTGACGAGAACCAATTATTTACTAATTTATTAACTTTCGCTTGAAAGTATTGAATGAATGTGGTTTTTAAAAAAAAAAATTTTTATAGGCAAATTCAGAAAACGGCAAGTTATTGACAAATTGAATCATTTTTCTATAGGAAATATAATTTGGTGAACGCAATAACTTATCGGGTGAACTAATCAGTTTGCCCTTTCTACACTTGTATAGATTTTCCTGATTATATTTTCATTTTCAGACTGTGGAAGGTTACCCAAAAACATGTCAAGAAACGTTGTTCCTCCACAAAAACCACATTCATTCAATACTTACAAGTACGGTATGGGCCGCAATGTGTTAGGATTTCAAGAATATGGAAAATCTTTACAAGAAATTTTCAAGTTCCACAGTAGTCTTACTTTTCTATGCAGATGTCGAGATAATAGGATCATCCCGAAGGGTTTGAGATTAAAATGCCATATCATAGCCAACAATGCAAAAGAATAATTGAGAGAGCGGGCCACGCAATGGTAAGAGAACGAATACAGTTTCAAGGAAAACAAGGTAAATTTAGAAATTTTATCAATAACCTGGAACAGTTCATGAAACAAAATCTGACTCGGAATGACTATGAATACTTACACCACTGTATTCACAATTCCTACAACTCATACAATCGAAAGAGAAACACAATACATATAAACAAATTTCACAAATTATTGGAAGAGAAACAAATACACCCACAACACATATCAAACAACAACAAAATTTCTGAAAAAACTGTAATCAATTTGTCATCCAAAAACTTAGACATACACGAAAAACTTGTGTTGGCAAAGGGACTGAACTTCGCAGTTGCACCCAAAATGGTTCCAACGGTAGAAATGATCACTGCCATCGAGGCAACACGTTTACCACCTGAAGTAGCAGGTGATTACAGATCTGACTGCAAAAACGCACTAACACAACCTTATCATCCTAGAAGTAATTTAAACAAATACGAAAGAGATGCATTGAGATCTCTTCGATCAGACAATCAGATCAAAATACTTCCAGCTGATAAAGGTAACGCACCAGTCATCATGAACACTACTGATTATGAGAACAAACTAACACAAATGATCTCAAACACCACATATCACACACTCAATCAAGACACTACCATATCAGTAAACAAAGTATACAAAAAACTAAACAAAAATCCAACTCCATCAATAGAAAGCAAAATATACCGAACTTTAGCTAAACACAAAAACATACTCAGGAAAGCAGAACGCAGAGACCTAATATCACACCACAGCAAACCCCCACATTTTTATGGGTTACCAAAAATACACAAACGATCTCATCCTCTACGCCCTATTGTTAGTTCCATTGGATCTCCTTCACAAAAACTTGCTAGATACCTACTCAACATTCTGAAACCACTATCTGGAAATGGAAATAGTTTTATGAAGAATACCCCTCACTTTCTGGAGAAATTGAATGAATTACAAATTATAGATGGAGATCTTCTAGTTAGTTTTGATGTCGAAAGTTTGTTTACTAATGTCCCTATTGATAAAACTCTAGAAATAGTGAGAGAAAGGTTAGAAAATGACACATCACTGAAGACAAGAACAAAACTGGATGTCAGTGCCATCATAGAATTACTCAAACTATGCACAGAAAAAACATATTTCCAATTCAAGAACGAATTTTATCAACAAGATTTTGGTATGGCGATGGGTTCTCCTTTGTCACCCATTTTAAGTAACATATTCATGGAATACTTTGAAAAATCTTTCGTTGAAACATTCCACAATGGTCCAAAAATATGGTGGAGATACGTGGATGATGTTTCCGCTATCTGGAATCGAAGTGAAGAAGAATTGAACATTTTCTTGGATCATATAAACGGTCAAGAACCGACGATCAAATTCACATTAGAATCAGAACAAAACAACCAACTTCCGTTTTTAGATGTCATGATCCAAAAATCATCATCTCGAATCGAAACATCTGTACACAGAAAGAAGACGCATACCAATCGATATCTACACTATTACTTAAACCATCATGCCACTGTGAAAAAAGGCATAGTTAAATGTCTCTATAATCGAGCCCAAACGGTTCGTAATTCCAACCAGAATCTACAAGATGAAATAAACCTCATAAAATCTGTTCTCAAGGAAAATGCATATCCAGATCTGTTTGTGGAAAAAACAATCACTGACATTGAAAACAAAAACCCATCAAACAACCAATTAACACAACCAACAGAGTACTCCCACCACCTACACATTTCACAACCAACTAATATCTTATGTCCCCGGTTATCCGAAAAGATCAAACAATTGGACATAGGTATGATGTGAGAACATCATTTAGAACAACAAACACACTGAGATCTATACTAACACAAACAAAACCAAAAAACGCAGAAGAAAGTACCAAAAACTGTGTTTACAACATACCTTGTTCTTGTGATGATAGTTATATAGGTGAAACGTCAAGACCATTGGAAGTGCGCCAAAGTGAACATCAGAGTTACATCAGAAATCGACAAATAACTGGATCAAAAATTGCAGAACATATCCTCACATCCAATGGCGATCACACGATTGAATGGAATAGGACAAAAATCTTGATGAAAGAACCACATCAAGAGAGGAGAAAATTGAAAGAAACGGCCTGTATTCTTCTTTCCAATAACAACTGCTTTTCAACAAATTCTGTTGAAATGGATCATACATGGTTACCTCTACTCAGAGAGGAAGTGAGATATGGTAGAATGCTAATAAACTGATCCGAACAACACCCCATATATCAAATGAGCAATACGTCACTCTCAAACTTTTTTGGCAGATCTCAATTGACATCCGTCAGTTAAAAAAGCGAAAAAGACTCTGCGAGAATAAATCCAAATTATAAAACAAAGGAGATTTAGAAGATTTTGAGAACGGGGGCAGATATAGTCCCCGAAACGTCAAGCAAAAACTATATAGAGAAGTATCTTTTGAATTTTTTTAAAAAAAATTTTTGATAGGCAAATTCAGAAAACGGCAAGTTATTGACAAATTGAATCATTTTTCTATAGGAAATATAATTTGGTGAACGCAATAACTTATCGGGGTGAACTAATCAGTTTGCCCTTTCTACACTTGTATAGATTTTCCTGATTATATTTTCATTTTCGCTTGAAGTTTTTCTGTGGGGTGAATCTCTCTTTTTTATATGTGGTTTTATCCATTAGCAAATTTTCTAGTTTTTCTTTGTATTAAGATATTTGCATAATTACTGTTTTGTTAGTTTTATCAGCCCTGAGTATAAGTAATTCGGTATTTTCCTTTAAAAAAGTTTTCGTCTTTTTTAAAAGTATGTTGAAGATATTTTTTGAATTTTTGTTCGTTTTTCAAAAGTGGCTTTGAAGTTGGTAATGATGTTATTGATTTTGTGTCTGATTTCATTCTGATTTTCGCTCGTTTGATAGGTAATTCCAGATTCTAAATTCGCAATTATCGTAGGGATTCTGTAGGGATTTCCCTATTTTCGTAGTTGAAACTTTGACCAAGACTCAAGGTATATAAAATGTATTCAGGAATATTCATGTCAGTTAGGTTTTCTATCCAATTTTTATTAAGTTCTATTTTTTGAGAAGATTTATTTTTTGTTTGAAAGTTTTCAATTTTTTTCTTCTGTTTTTCTTTTAGTGTGTATAGTGTATAGTAGTTGTTGATTTTCGAAAAAACTATTTAGTATATCAGGACAAACGTTTTGTGATAATTTATATTTTATATGTTCAATATTTCTATTTAAATGCGAAATGTTTCTATAGCATTCATTGATGCAAATTTGGATGAGTTTAATGTGAGATTCCTAAAATATGCTCATATTTTCGTTGAAATTTGAGTTTATTATTTATTTAAAAAAAAAAATTGGTATTAGTTTCTGATCTCTACATCTTACCAGAAAAATTCTTCTATTTTTCTCTGCTGCAATTTTCTTGTTTGTGTTTGAGTAATCTTTCAGTAATTTGGTGTTGTTTCTTCCTATTCTATTTTCCATCGTTGTGAAATATCAATCCATTTTTGGCAGTATCCAGTTTCCAGCCGAATATATTTTTTCTTCAGTTTCTTGACCACATATATATTTTCTTCAATTTTTTGGAATGAAGGTCTGATTCAGTCAATTCATATAATTTCTCTCAACTACGTTTCGACACGGTATTTGTCATCATCAGGTTAAAACACTAAAATTAAAAATATGGAGTTTGAGACATATTTAACTCAACACAATATTGAAATGTTGCACTAAAATAATTCTTTACAAACATATGGTTCGAAATATAACACGTTATTTAACTCAATATAAAAATATCTGTAACATTTATGGTATTCACTTACAAATTATTTTATTTGATTTCTGCGTTCGTATCGTACGAACGTTATTGTAGGAGTGTGACTGCGACAAAGTTATCGGGAATGGTTTGTTTATCTTTCCATGCATTTCTGCCCTCTTCATGAGTACATGGGATTGTTTATATTGAGTTCTAGTATGTGGGCGGACTGTATTTTTTGGCAGCATGTAAAGATCAGTTTTCATTATTATTACTACACACAAAGTTGAAAAAGGTTGTTATAATTCGATTGAGCTACAATATCGATAACTTGTAAACTTCAGTCATTATATAATGAAGTAGAATCTGTTCATGTTAAATTAACAAATGAATTAGAGCATTTTCCTTTCTTCTACGAAAGTAATTTCAAATCAGTGAATTTATAGTGACATCAGGCAATGTATGTGGAAATATTTTTGATCAAGTAAAATATAAACCATCTTGAATATATTTTTAACGAGAACGTCAGATGGTTCTTCACAAAGAAGTCATCTATATATGTTGTTCAGTAAAGTGCGATTAGATTTATTTAGGTCAATCTGATAATCGATTATTACAGTGCCGTTCATTATATATCCCAAGTAGCACAGAGTCATAAAATTAACATAATGACTTCTTATACCGTCTTAAAGACCACGTATTTGTATATTTTAGAACCAAAAAGTTAATGTGCGTTTTATAACCTTCAGGAGTTGCTATGACGTCGTGTAGTAGTGTACAATAAATAATTCTCGAGATGAAGTTGTACTGTGGTTTGTATGTAAATAAATTGTATGTGTCGTTAAGTAGAACTTAGGAGAAGTTGCTGTGAGGTTATTATGACAATGAACATATGTGGTTCTAATGAATAGATTTTTGAAACGTTTCTACGACTACATATTGTACTCATGTAATGTAGTTTTATCGACTGATGAACTTTGGTCGTAATTATTACATTATGTATCAATGGTTAGATTATTTTTGTTGGTTATGTTATTTTTGTTGGTTAGGTATATTGTGTTATGTATGTAGAATATTCAGTTCTGTATGAATGATAAAAATGCCAATACAAAAATCCAATCGGCCTTACAAGAGAACTGGAGCATATAGAGAAATATAAAGAGGAAGGATGAGTGCCTACCCCAAAATTAACATCCGAAATAATCAATCAGTCTATCGGGACACTGCAAAAAAATGAAGTTCAGCCAGTTCCTTCAATTGTTTTCACAACAAGGAAAGACATAAATAATATGTATGTGCACTTCGAGTGATAATTAAAAAATATTTAAATATTCAACATCAACATAACCTCTATTGTAAATGTCAGTTATTTTTAGCGTTTTCCATTAGGCGGAACTAGCGGAATGCTTATGCGCTCAATGTATATCTTCTTCTGTTCTGATAGCGTTACGACGTTAGTACAACAAAACTTTGCTACTTGTGGTCATAGCGACTACATTACAACTTTTTTATGTAAGATATTGCGATGTCTTTGAGACTCTCGTAAACTATTCTATGATAGTACATACCGGAGTAATTACAACTTTTCGACACTAGAAAGAAGGCATCCATGTTTTTCGATTGATTGATAACATCATTCTGGTAGCCATATTGGAACAAAAATTTTTAAAATAAAAAATATGGGACCCTGGGTGTTAAATCAATTTAAAAATCATTGGAGATGTGCTAATCAAGTATCTTTCGTAATATGGTATACATATTTAAACGATTAATGAGAAAAATTGATGAAATATATTTTTTCTGAAATGAAAATAAATATTTATTTCTCTTCATTTTCGAGGCGCATGAATGTTAAGTGAGTAGAATTGGATTTTGATCGTAAAAATGGGTTTGCTCGGTCACTATAGAGTTTCAGAACAATTCTTAAAGACACATAAATGAAAATCATTTTTATCTCGATAACTATCATGGTCACAGAGTATCATGAACATGTAAAGGAAGACTGACTTATATATTATATTGATATTATATAAAATCTTTTGAAATGGTATACATATTGTAATACTATATTAGAAAGATCATGACCTTCATGCATAATGATATAATGACTACACTAAGACCACAGAACGACCCTTTTGCGACTGGCTTATATAAGTCTATATTGGCAAGTCATTACCACTACTTCATAACGTCGATGTGACGTCGCAAGAGTGTGCCTTTTTGTCGTATTGGCATACATAGCGACGTCTCAGCATATTACAAGACATAAGTCATGGACTTCTGCGAAAGGTCTAGTAGACGTCTGTACAACCGAATTATGACCTCTGTGTGCTACTTGGGATTTTTTTAAGGAGTTTAGTTGGAATCATGGATGCCACATGTGATATATCAGATTGAATTAATGTATCAATGTCAATCTTATCTGATTAGATTGCTTTCTCTAACAAGGCTTCATTAGGAATTAATGAGGGTTTCACAAATATATGATATCACTTACACTGTATTTGGTATGATATAGTTGAATAATATATATTTTTCATGATTTTTATATTTATTTTGAATATATTTGGTAATTCCTATTGATTATAGGTAATTTATTAATAATAATATATATATATATATATATATATAATATATATATATATATATATATATATATATATAAAATTTATATATATATATATATATATATATATATAAATATATTTATGTATATATTTTATCCTTGGAATCTGGAATATTCTTTGATTTCATAGAAAACATTCTGAAGAAGCATTTGACGATTGGACAAACATAGTTCTCATATGCTTTCTCTTGAATATAATTGAAATTGAAGTCATTTTCGTATAATTCTGTTTTTTTATTCTTGTAAAGTAGAGTCTTGGCTGCTCAAGATCAGAATAAATTATCTTTTCTTTATATAGAACAAAGATCAATTTTGATTAAATCATAAAATTATTCTTCAATTTCAGTATTGGATATTACTGACAAATCTCAGCACAAGCTGATTTGTATGCTCAAATAACTTCAAGCAATAATATTTTGATAAGATTACACTCATTTGTAACAACTATGCGTTGAGGAGTGCATTGAAAAATTCCAAATTTCAAGAAGTTGAATTCTTGTATATCAAATTCTGAGACAGACAATTGTTTTTCATGTTATATTGCTGAGAACACATTCAATGGACCAGAAGCTGATGCTTGTGTCCACCTGATCGGTCGCCCAGCAGCTATAAGTACCCCTGATTGCGAGCCAAACAACTAGGTACGTGAAGTCTAGCTACGAGCTACACAAACTACAATCAGAGGCACATCGTCATCGATAAAACCGACAGGTTCAGCAAAACAAAACAATATTGCTTTTCTCATTCTGGAAACTAAATAAATTTTCATACAAGAGATATATGATATATAGATTTGATACATAATTGTTAATCACTGGAAATGATGTAAATTTGTAAATAGATTAATATAAGTTTGGTATTTGTTTTATTGTTGTAGTTATTTACAGAAGGAAACGTTATTTAATTTGCAATCATTATTGAGTAGGGAATTTGAATTTTTGTCCCAATTTAACAAAGAAAAATTCTGGCGCCCATTCAAATTCACAATTTCTAAAACCCTTTGCTTGAAACATAAATAAATTTGAAACTAGCAAGGCGGTCCAAAGAACTCCACACCGCTCTTCACTGAATAGTCTGGGCATTCTATTACAACAATTAACTTGTTTATCATTACACTCCTCAACAAACATTGTAATTTCGAATGGATAGCCCACATAGTCGACGCCTTGTACTGCTCCGACATTTTCTGAAGGTAAGCAAGCACAACTGGTTCATTTATATGTGATACCTCTTCTCCTCCATCCATTTGATGAACTTTTCATATTCTTTTTTATATATATCACTGGATTTTCGCGGTATTAACCGCGATTCCGCCTCACTATTCAAAAAATCGATATTAGAATAATTCATTTTTGAGCTCTGGTGACAACAAATATTGATTTTTGATAACAAATTGGAAATGAATATCTGTTTTTCTCATTTCCATGACAACGAAAGGTATACTGATGTCACATCACGAATTCAACCATTTTGCATTATTAGTTCTTATTTCTATTTTTTGTAGTAATAATACCAGTATATATGATTTCAAAGTGCACCAATAAAAAAAAATTGCGTAAAGTATTCGTGGATAACTGGTCTTAAAAACACTTGCTCTATTTCGAGCACTCCGGCTGCGCCGTCGTGCTCGAAAAATCGCGCGTGTTTTAAATCCCTTTTTATCCACTTATATAAATATACTATTCAATTGACCAATAAATCATGAAAAAGAAGAACAATGTAGAGAATGTAAAGTCATTAAATGCTATCACTGTGATCAGAATCATCTATCCAATAGTAAAACATGCATGCAACATATCAGACATATCAACATATCAAAAAGCAATCAGAGGAAAGATGGGACTTGATAATATATTTTTTGTGGAGGCTGCGCAGTCTATGCCTAAAATAAGGACATTTGAGGATAATAACAGAAATAGTTTTCCAGCACTCAACAGTAGAGTAGAATCTGGTATAATAAATATAGGGATGAATAGAAGAAGGGAGGTGTACCAAGCAAACACCAAAAAAAGAACATTTTCACAGATAACTAAAAGTAATGAAAACAAACACATAGCCAATCGACAAAATTTTTATGATGATTCGAGTAGACAACAAATTTTAAACAATCCCAACGGTAGGATACATCAACCTAGAAATGGGGTGATGTTTAACAATAATCAATCAGAGATCAATGAACCGGGATGTTCAGAACAAAATAACGAAAAACAAAATTATAATAATACATATCAATTTACAGGATTAAGCGGGTCAGAGACACCGCAAAATGTGGATGAAATTAACATGATTATACAATTTTATGAAAAATTCAACTGTATGTCAGATACAATCAAACTAAGAATTATAGAGCTTTTGAATATGTATAAGTCTTTAAATAATAAGGACTCGAACAATTTTGACATAGAATATTAATGGGGAATTCAGATTTCAACATCATTTAGTGGACTATTAGGAGCTTAAACGGAAACAAATATGAACTAGTAAGACTCTTGGAGAATAATAATCCAGATGTAGTACTTCTTAATGAGACATGGCTCAAAGCAAATACAAATATTAGATTCAAACAATACCATATCATAAGGCAAGATAGAAATGATGGATATGGAGGAGTAGCCACTCTCATTAGGAAGAAATTCAAGTATAACATCACAGTGACAAATGAGTTGTTTAATGAGGAACTTTGCCAATTCATTGCCATCAAAATTAATAATCTGAATATAATAAATATATACAATCCTCCCAATAATAAAATATCAGGAAATATCATAAGACAGGTAGAAGAAGATATAATACTAATGGGGGATCTAAATGCACATAATCGAATATTGGGGAAGTGTAAAGAATAATCAAAACGGAAATATAATTAAAATATTGTGGATGAAGAACATGTGGTGATAATGAATGATGGGACTCCAACAATGTTCTCAAACCCTGAACAAAATACCAGCCCACTGGATCTAACTATAGTATCGAATCATATAGCACTAAAATGTGATTGGGGGTTGATAGATGATTGTGGAAATAGCGATCATTATTCCACATTTTGCAGAATTAATAATCAAAAAGGTATAACTAGTAATAAGAATTTTAGAGAATGTAATAGGGTTTTCAGAAAAGCAGACTGGCATAATTATACTTTATTTATTGAAAATAAGTTAGAAGATGAAGAGCATAATACTTATAATGAATTAGTGAATACTATGGAAGAAGCAGCAAATAGATATATACCTATTAAAAACAATAAAGATAATATAAATATATCACATAAAAAAGACAAAAATATATGGTGGGATGGGGAATGCGATAATAAAATAAAGGAAAGAAAAAACATCTTGGCAATATTCAAGATCAATCCCTCTCTAAGTAATTACAAAGAAGCAAAAAAGAGTATAGCTAGAACACGAAGATTTTTAAAAAAGAAAAAAAAAGGCATTGCAAGAATTCTGTTCTACGCTAAACAGAGAAACAAATATATCCTACGTGTGGGGTATAATAAGAAAATTTTCGAATAATAATTATAATAATAATTCTAATAACTTCTTGACAGGAATATAGCTTTACAAATTTTGGATAATTTATCAATATGTAATATTAACCCTGATTTCAAGCTTGAACAACAAGAAATAGAATCAAATGTGATAAGTAGAGAGGAATTGCTTATGTGTATCCAGAATAATAAAACAACCGCTCCTGGGAAAGATAACAATCCATATAGTATGTACCAGAAGTTACCTTAATGGGAAAAATAAATTAGTAGTAATATTCAATAATATAATGGGAGGGGGAGACAAGCCAATATCATGGAAAGAATATATTATCATGGGTATTTTAAAGGAGAATAAAAAACCAGACGAGGCAGATAGCTATAGACCACTTATATTATCAGCATGTGGACTCAAAATTTTGGAGAAAATCCTAAAAATAAGAATAAAATGGCATTTAGAACATAATAAAATTTTATCAGATTATCAAACAGGATTTAGAAAAGGGCCGGGAACTATATATGGATAATTTGACATATTTAACAACATATATCCAAGTAACGTTTGGAATAAAACAAACGGCTATAGTGGTACTATTGGACATAAAAGGTGCATATAATAATGGAACATTCAGATCCTATATAAATATTTAATTGATTAGGGAATTAACAGGGAGAGGCAAATTTAATTTACAGAATTTTTGAAAACAGACAAAATTCCATAATTGATAATGAAGGAAATCTAGTGGGGCCCAGTCTCACCTCCAGAGGGTTGACACAGGGATCTCCACTAAGTCCGATTCTTTTAAATATATATATGAGATGACTTTTTGAGTTAATACCGGACCATTCTAAATTAATAGCTTATGCAGAGGATTTGGCTGTAATAACAAAAGGGAATAATATAGCAGATATAGAAAACAAAATTAATGAAACACTTAAAAAAATTGAGATATGGATGAGAGATCATGACCTGAAATTAGCAACACAAAAATGTGAAGCAATTTGGTTCAGGAATAATAGAAATAGTACACATGAACCCAATATCATAGTAGAAGGGGGGCGAATAAAATTAAAAAAATAAATTAAATACTTAGGGGTAACGTTTTCATGTAATTTAAAATGGGACAGACAT
This sequence comes from Gonioctena quinquepunctata, assembly GCA_018342105.1. Classification (NCBI taxonomy): domain Eukaryota; kingdom Metazoa; phylum Arthropoda; class Insecta; order Coleoptera; family Chrysomelidae; genus Gonioctena; species Gonioctena quinquepunctata. The sequence goes on along the minus strand of JAFIRS010003240.1, from coordinate 7,684 downwards.
ATAAATCATATGCTTGATAAAAACAAGGGTATCAATATAATAAAATGTTTTTGTAGGGTATGCTAATGATTAAATCACATTTAGATTATGGGGCCATACTCATAAAACCTAGCTCTAAAAAAACCTTGAAAAAATAGATAGGATTCAATATCAGGCATTAAGAATAATAACGGGAACAATGAAATCCACCCCTATATATGCATTATTGGCTGAAACCAGGGAAATGAATCTAGAATACAGACGAAGAATACTAGCTAGTAAGTTAATTGTAAAGAAAATGGATACATACTCACCTATCATCTATCTAGCACATAAATTAAATATAATATGTGAAAATGAACTAGGATATTGGAAAAACAGACAAATTCCTTATTTGGTAGAGGCCCCGGAAAATATCTCTGAATATAACAAACATATTTACAAACACGATGTTAAACCTTGCTACAGTTGCCCTTATGAGATATATGTACACCAGGTAAATATAGTAAACAGTAAAATGAAAAAAAATTGCATTGATAATGAGTAGATAGACTACAAGGGTTCTGGCGCAACCCCTATTTTGGGGTGGGTTTTGGCGAGTGGGTGAGGGGGTGGTTTTCGGAAAGGTGGGGGTAGGGATGATGTTGGCGGTCATGGGCGGTTCGTTGTGAAAAAATGGCGGTTTAATGAGAGGGGGGGGTGGTTGTATGTGGGTAGGGAGAAAGGTTGGGGGTGAGTGGTCTGTGATTGGTCGCAATGGTGGCAGCCATGTTGTGTATGGGCGTGTGTGATTGAGAGTGGGGGTGGTGAGAGCCGTGATAGGTCATGGGAGTGGTGATAGCCGCCGGCCGCTATCCAATATCCGAGCAGCAACCATAATGAAATGGGAGTGTCAACCAATAGCTGCATTCGTCAACGGCATTGGTCGGACGGAAGACTGAACGGCCGTGGGTGTGTCCTGCCTTCGTCAACGGTATTGGTCGGACGGAAGACTGAATGACAGAAGTGTCACGTGATCACTGAATGGCGGCGGCCATTTTGGAAAGTGGGAGGAGTCAGCGGTGATGATGCGGCCATGACTCAACCGACAAGTCTTTGCAGGAATATTATCAACGTTAGCACTTGCCTCTTATCAGTTGTTTATTTGAGCGACTGGATATCGGCGGCATCCTTTGTTTACATTAACAAGATAAGAGAGTATGCAGCTGCACGCTCGAACCGTGGGATCCTTTTGCATATTCAAGGTCAAATGATTGCATCATCCAAGCCAGTTCTGAGAATTTTGTCGAGTTGGCAGTTTTCCAACTGCGCAGTAGGAAATTGATGTGGGTGACCGATCCCCACCGTCAGCTTCATTCATCATCTGTCCTCTGAACTGTAAACATCGTTCTATTCAGTGCTCTCTTTCTTGCTCTCTGAGTTTGTGTGTTTGTGCATCTACCAAACATCTAAAAAACGTAAGTTTTTATTTTATTGTTTTACTTTTTTCAAAACCTTTTTTTTTGTATGCCAAAAGGGTACTTTGAGTTTTTTTCTTTATATATCGAGGGTGGGGGTTTTTTCTATTTGTTTACGGGGAGGGAATGTTTTTCCTGCAAAACATTTTAAGGGATTGTTTATTTATTATAGATGAATCTTGCAGAAATAAACGCTGTTGCGAGCAGTAGCTACAGGGAAACCGTAGCTCTATCAACATTGCCGCTAAACAAGCCTATGCTAATCGAGAAATTGAGAGCAGTTAAAACGAAGTACGGGGACACAATAGTAGCCGATTTGGAAACCAAATCAGTCTTCCTACCAAGGAAGGTATTCGAGGTGTTACAACCGAAAATCGACGAGTTCAAACCTCGAGAATATTCGATTATCATAAAACCATCCACGACGAAGATACCAGTCTTTGAATTCATCAAAAACTAGACCATTCATCATCAGCATCAACAAAAACTAAGGCCATCCACCACGACGGCGACAACTGGGACGGCTGTATTCGATTCCATTAAATCAAGGTGAGAGAGAGAGAGAAAAAACTATATCTGTATTTTGTTTGTGAAAAAGCATTAATTCTTCTCGGTATTTGAATAACCATGAATTCTGAACAAATTGCCGCTCCCAGCGATGAGATGATTATTAAATACAGGGAGGCTCAAAACTTCTCAAACAAAAATCCAGTTAAATGGAACGCGAATCATGGCTAAAACATTTAACTTATAGTATTCGGCTTTGTACAAAGGGTATCAAAATTTCTGCCAACAGTTCCATTGGCATACTGAGAAAATTGGAAACAAATTTGGGTCATTTAAAAACATGTCGTAATTTCATTAAAAATTTAGGGGTGGAGGGTCAGGGGTTGGCTGTCAGAAAAAATCTAAAAAGCCGAGTTGTTTGGGAAGATTTAAAGTCGACGTTCCGGGACGAGTTCGTACAGGGTAATCATAAATTTGACACATAAAGATACCATTCAATTTTTCAAAGACGCCTTCAGCCTTTTCAAACGTAGAATCAATAACATGTTGAAAACATTCCCCATGCTGAAGGTTAATACTTGTTTTTGCGGGGAATTTGTCAAAATGGGCTTGGATGAGGAAAAACTCGATTTAAAATATCTCAATACTAAAAACGAAGTGATTGATAGGGGAACAGATTTACAGGGGTGGTTCCAGGAATTTGTTGTAGATAAATTGGGGCATAAATTGGAGGAATTTTGTGGGAAAGAAAGCGGGTGGGCATTACAAAAAATCATAAATCTGGAAGTAAATATCAATCAATCAGGTTTGGGCAAAGGGGGTTCATCTTTCATCGAACTTCCACAAGCCATTGCTACAAAAAAGGCTTGTATTAACGTGCGAAATACCGACGACAACAATTGTTTCGGATGGGCAGTCGTGTCCGCTCTGTATCCCGTTGGAAAAGATGCACAGCGTACATCAAAATACCCTCATTGGTCTACCGTACTGAATATGGAGGGTTGAAATTTTCCATAACTCTCAGTCAAATATCGAAATTCGAAAAACTTAAACGGTATTTCGGTGAATGTTTATATTTTGGAGTTGGTTAAATCATCAGCGAATAACGATGACGACGGACATACATTTTTCACAACTGTACCGACGAGACTTACAAAAGAAAAATTGGCTCGACATGTCAACCTACTCATGATTCAAAATAAATATTCAGTTAAATTAAATGATTACGAGGCACCGCCGGAAATTGACGAAGACGAACAGACAGACATTAAATTCCACTATTGCTAGATAAAGACTTATCCCGATTGGTTGGCTCACAAATCAGTAAAGAAAAAATCAAGAAATATATTTGTGATAGATGTTTAAATTATTTTCGTAGTCTGGAGAAATTAGACAATCATACTGTTGATTGTGAAAAAGCTAATCACTACAAAATTTCCTTCCCAAAATATGACCATGTCGAGTTCAAGGACTTTGTTCACAAAGAAATGGTTCCATTTGTGATATATGCTGATTTTGAATCGATTTTGGAACCGTTCACTGATGATGAAACCAAGTCCAAAACAGCGAAATACCAAAAACATATTCCCTATAGCGCAGGCTTATATTTCAAATGCAATTATGATGACACTCTATCATATTACGATAGCCATCGAGGTTTGGATTCGATGGAATGGTTCGCGGAACAATTGAAAGCCATAGCCCAATTCGTTAATCCCATAATTTCACAGGTGCATTTAGAGGATGGGCACATCAAAACTCATGCAATCTCAACTATGAAAAATCCTTTGTGCTCCCCATTGTTTTCCATAATCTTAGCGGCTATGATAGCCATTTAATTATTCGAGATATTGCGAAACGAGGTAGGGTGAGTCCTCTTCCAATAAACAAGGAGAAATATATATCTTTCACACAATGTGACGAACAGACAGACATTAAATTCCATTTTATTGATTCTTTTCGATTCATGGGCGCAAGCCTGGACGAGTTGGTGTGCACGCTCAGAGTGGAAGATCTCTGTAATACAAAGCGCGAATTTCAAAATTTAAACGATGAACAATTTTCACTAATCACGCGCAAAGGGGTATTCCCCTACGACTTTGTGGATTCCATGGAGAAACTTGAGATTACAGCGTTGCCAGATATCGATAAATTCCACAATCAACTGAACGATTGCGATATCTCCGAACATGAAAACCAACATGCCCAGAAGGTGTGGCAATCGTTCGATTTATTGCTATGTAACGTCTTTGAAAATTTCCGCCAATTAGGTCACGACACTTTTGGACTCGACCCCGCTTGGTACTATACCATGCCTGGCTATTCGTGGTCATGTATGTTAAAGTACACAAAGTGTAAGCTGGAGATTATTAAAGATGTCGACATGCTTTTGTTTGTGGAAAAGGGATTCGGGGCGGTATAAGTCAGTGTTGTAACCGATTCTCCCAAGCGAATAATAAATATATGGGGGAGAGGTATGATCCTCAACAACCCTCCAAATATTTATTATACTTGGATGTAAACAACCTCTATGGATGGGCTATGAGGGAGTATCTACCTTCTGGAGGGTTCAAATGGGTCGAAGATTTCGATAATTTGAACGTTCTGGAGGTGTCGGATACTTCTGATACAGGCTATATCCTCGAAGTCGATCTGGAATACCCACGATGAACACAAAGATTTTCCACTTCGTGCGGAACATCGAACTCCTCCAGGTTCAAAATTACCTAAATTATTGACCACCCTGTACAACAAAGAAAACTATGTCGTACATTATCGAATATTGAAACAAGCTTTGGAAAACGGCCTTATTCTCAGAAAAGTTCACAGAATGTTGCGGTTCAAACAATCGAACCATTTCCGATGAAAACTTGATGGCTATTCAATAAACCCCTCTATATCGATATGGCTATTTTAGATATTTCCAAAATTTGTGTTTACGATTTCACTATAAATTTATGATGAAAAAATTCGAGACCAATCAGTGTAAGTTGATGTACACGGATACGGATTCTCTCATATACGAAATTGAATGCGATGATATGTATAGAGATTTAATCGGGGAGAACTTGGAAAAATTCGATACGAGCGACTACCCATGCGAAAACTCGTGCGGTATTCCGCAGGTGAACAAAAAAATTCCAGGTCTGATGAAAGATGAAGCGAACGGATGTATAATGACAGATTTCGTCGGACTCCGTTCAAAATTATACACTTATAAAATTCAGGGTGGAAAATGTGTTAAAAAATCCAAAGGAGTCCGATATAATGTTGTGGAAAATAAAATTTCCTTCGAAGACTATGTCGATTGTCTTAGAAATCAGAGGAAAAAATCGGCTAGTCAACGATGCATCCGTTCATCTGCCCATAATGTTTTTAGTATTGAACAAAACAAAAAACAAAATCCATTCGATGATAAAAGAACACTCATCCCCGGATCGGACGATACACTTGCTTGGGGTCATTATAGCATCATGAATGAATAGCCAACCTCCACCCCAACCAACTTGTATTTAATAATCTTTTCTTCTCCAAAATTTCCATTTATTGTGTTAGCGTGATAACCGAAAAATGAATGCTTTTTTTTTCCATCACTCTCTCTCTCTCACATAGCCATTGTATATATCGAATATATCAGCCAATATATTATTGTATCCGTACAAATAATCTATTGTTCATACTCAAAAAAATATGTATCAATAAAATGAGTGTATAAAGACTCTGATTTTTATTTATTATACAGAAAAACTTTGAATAAAATGAGGGCAGCTCTGTGTCATCACTTCATTCAATGGTTTCCTGAATTGGATAGAGACCAGTACAGACAAGTTCAAACAAGTTCAAACTTGTCTAAACTTGTCTGAACAAGTCGAAGAAACGATGACGTCATTCAGTCTCACCCTCGAACATCAGCGTTCTTTGTGTGTGAGTGACATAACCTCACTTTTAGAGAAAACATAACCTCAAAATTCAAATGGGGTGGGGATTCTAACCTCACTTTTTCAAACATAACCCCACTTTCACAGGAACCATAACCTCAAATTTCACATGAGGGGAATTCTAACCTTACTTTTCCAAACATAACCTCAAAGGTATGTGGGATGAGACAAAATACACAAGTTGATTTTCACATTCTATATATTGAATCATCTCTCTCTCTAAGATACAAACACTTTCAAATAGTATTGAATTGGAGCTCTGCACACAGCACAATTGTCCAATTTCATTGAGCATTCCGAACAGCAGGCCAAGTGTTTGCACGGCATGAAAACCACATTCATATCCTTTTCCAAACATACTTTGCATGACATTGATGAGGAGGATGGTGATGTATCTTCGTGGACGCTGCTGTTAGTAGGTGTGTTCGTTGTTACCTCGTCTCTGGGTAAAATACAATCTACGAGCTGCATACGTCTCCTCAGAGTGGCAGCTTCTTCTTCTGTGAAAATCTCACAATGTGGACTCCAACTGAAGTGATCAAGTTGAGCATCATCTTCCAACTGCCATCTGAATCCTTCAACTCGACATTTCAGACACACAACAATGTCTTCTCTCTGGGTATGAATGAATCCAGCTCTGGCCAATCTTTCTTTGGGATATGGGTGATGCCAATTTCGAAATGTCGCTAATCTGTCTTCATACACATCCATATCGAACAAGAGTCAAACTTCGAATGACGGAACAGCTCTGTTCAAACACCCAACTGTCACAGACTATTGACAGCTGACATGTAACGTCACAGTCTGTGACATGTAACGTTTTGTGCCAGTGCTGCCATCTAGGATGACATTTGACAGTTCTGACACCTATGACAGTTTTTGAATTCTATGTGACAGTGCTGCTATCTATGAAAATGTGACAGACCAAGTCGTGACGTCACAGCCACTTTGATTATTGAATGAAAACGACTGTTGTCACTTTTGATTATTTTTTCATTTTTTTTCTCAAGTATTTTCTTTTTTTTCAACTTTTTTATCAATTATTTTTTCATTTTTTTTTCTCAAGTATTTTCAACTTTTTTTTCTCAACTTTTTTTTTCTCACTTTATTTTTTCAATTTTTTTTTTTCATTTGGGAACTCAACCCCACCTGAAAGAGAAAAAGGGGGAAAGGAGAGATGGACAGAAACACTGAAATACACACATACATTTATTGAAGACATAAATCATTCACAACTTTCATTCGATAATAGAAAAGGAATTCTTTCAATGCATTAGTCATCATATCTTCTGTTGAAAGTTCACATAGTTTTTGGAAAAGTTCCAATCTCCCGAAACATACTTGCGGTTGATTGATGAAAAATGTATTTATAACCTCAATTATATTTTTATCTCTCTCTCTCTCTCTCTCTCTGTTTGGTTGGTCGTTGCTTCCTTCTCAGGCGCATTTGACCATAACGCCTCCTGTTACGCAGTTTTTTGCTGTGTTACAAAAGCTTCGTCCGGGGACACAAGTAGTCTTGCATTATGCAACCCTGCGTCCGTATATTTCCTGTCTATAATTTCTTCCCATTTTCACTTCTTCTTCTCTTATCTCGTTACGTAATCTTTGTGTATAGTCCTTTTTTTTTCAGGTGTACTTCTTCTTTCTTCAGTGTGCCAGTGGGTAATTAAACAAATATCACATGGGACTGGGTAAATAGGTCTAAATAGGATATACTATCGAGGAAAAGGTTAACATGTACCTCTCCCCCTTTTTATAATTTAATCTTATTATATATCATGAATTTCATCAATATTTTAA